>CAIGRT010007822.1:2881-14217 GCA_903798405.1 Fraxinus platypoda
TTTTTTTTTTTTTTTTTTTTTTTTTTTTTTTTTTTTTTTGTGGATCAGATTTGCTACATTTTATACCCAGGTGATGAATCATATGAGGGAAAAACACTAAGACTGAAGCAACAATATACACTATGCTCAGCTTCTCTTCAAGATATTATAGCAAGATTTGAGAAAAGATCAGGGGAATCAGTGAACTGGAACAAATTCCCCGATAAGGTTGCTGTGCAAATGAGTGATACTCACCCAACGCTGTGTATACCAGAGTTGATAAGAATATTAATGGATGTGAAAGGTTTGAGCTGGAAGGAAGCATGGGAGATCGCTCAAAGGTATTTTATTTTGTTTTCCTCTGATAAGATGTCTTAACTGACTATACGATAGACTGCTTGTGGGCTGACTCCTATTAAGTTTACTCCTTAACATGTCCTGACTAACCAGTTCTTATCTCCAACGAATGTTTTTTACATGACTTTTGTACAAATGGTTATGCATACTTAGGGTATTCAAATATACTTATAGTAAACATTATTCTTTATGGTAGTTAGAAGATCTACAGAGATGTTGCTTTTCTCACTAATTTGTTATATTTCAAGTTCAGTTTTTCATATTCCTGAGACACTATAATTGCTACAACAGAACTGTATCATACACTAACCACACTGTTCTACCTGAGGCTCTGGAGAAATGGAGTTTGAATCTTCTACAAGAACTTCTTCCTCGGCATGTTGAAATCATAAGAATGATTGATGAAGAGGTATCTACTCCTGGATTTTTTCAATTAAGAAGCCAACCTTTTCTGTAAACTCTCAGGCTCTGTGATAAAATGAAGAGTACCTTCACACATGCACATGTATATTGTACTTGGAATCTGAATGTCTTTTTCTCTGCACTTACCAAGTAAATGCTTTTTATGCAGTTTATCCACACTATTCTTGCAGAATATGGTACTGAGAACCTGGAGTTGTTGCAAGAAAAGATGAAGGAAATGAGAATTTTGGATAATATCGAGCTACCTTCAACTGTCTTAGATTTACTTGTTAAGTCACAGGAAAGCGTTGTCACCAATCTTGTAGAAGAAAATGAAGGTCCTATATCTGATGAATTGACAGAAACTGCTGAAGAAAACAAGGAAACTGAAGTCTTGGAGGTGGAGGATCCTGAGAAGAAAGTAAAGCTAATATTTGAACCAGATCCGAAACAACCACAGTTGGTACGTATGGCTAATTTATGTGTGGTTGGAGGGCATGTAGTGAATGGAGTTGCTGAGATTCATAGCGATATTGTTAAAAAGGAAGTGTTCAATGAATTTTACAAGGTAATGAAATAGTGGAGTTGTGCTGTTTAAATACCTTAAAACTGAACGACACTTAAAACTATGAAAAACTCTTGCCAATTGCGATTGACCTTTCACTCATATTGCTCCTTGGAAGTTATGGCCTGAGAAATTTCAGAATAAAACGAATGGGGTGACACCAAGAAGATGGATTCTCTTTTGTAATCCCGAGCTAAGTAAAGTCATAACCAAGTGGACTCGATCAGAAGACTGGCTAATAAATACCGAAAAGTTAGTTGAACTGAGGAAGGTAGACAACAGAATCCATATTGAATCTCTTTCATTTAATGAAATATTTCAATGTGTCAATTTCTTTTGAAGAAAATTTTATCCCTTTGTTTAGATTGAGCTTGTATCGGCTGAGTTTATTTAATTCTAATGTGATCGATTTTGTTGAGTTGTCAACATCTTTATCACGAATTGCTGATAATTTGAGGGGGTAAATGTTTATCTGGTCATCCCTTTCTTCACGAAGTATTTGAAAAATTGAACATGTTAGGTCTATGCATGCATAAATCTTGCTTCCATGTCCCCAAAATGTATATGAAAATTTCGATGTCACGGAAGACTTTAATCTGGTACATTTAGATGCACTCAAATGAATGTTTATATATAGCTTTCTAGAACTCAACATTGACCCTAATGAAATCTTATCTCATACATAACTTATATGGAATACAGCTTTACTATGGTGGAGAAAGAGGAAGACACATTAGCACGTGAGAAATTACATGTTGAGGTAATAACGAAATCAGTTTATGTATTTTCCTAATATAACATAAAATACATCAAAATTCAGAAAATGCCATAGTGCAAGTCATACTAATTTGAAAATTTTTCAGATGCTTAAATACTGGTCTAGATTATTTTATCTGAATTGGTCGCGGACAGTGACCTTCTCTGACCTCAGTTTCCAGTACTTCAGATTCTAAATTTGGTTCTAGATTGGATTTGATTGCATTAACATTTACACCATTTCTTTGGATTGTGTACAGTTTGCTGATAACAAAGAACTCCAATCTGAATGGCGGGAAGCAAAAATGGTTAATAAGAAGAAAATTGTGTCATTTCTCAAGGAGAAAACAGGATACATTGTCAGCCCTGATGCAATGTTTGATGTGCAGGTATTTCCCTATTAATGGATTATTTTATAGTTTAGGAGACTTGTCATTATTTTTTTATGAAGATATTGATGGTCACAATGCCATTTATTTTAGCATAAACCATTTTGAATGCCATATATCAACGAAAACATACTCTTCAAAAATTTTAGCTTCGTCTTTCTTTAGCTTCTTCATAGATTTAAAAATTCTAATCAAGTCAAGGTACTTTTAGGTAAAGCGTATCCATGAATACAAGCGACAGTTGTTGAATATCATGGGAATTGTTTATCGCTACAAAAAGATGAAGGAAATGAGTCCTGAAGAGAGGAGAGCAAAATTTGTTCCTCGAGTTTGCATATTCGGAGGAAAAGCATTTGCTACTTACATTCAAGCTAAGAGGATTGTGAAATTTATCACTGATGTAGGGGCTACAGTAAATCATGATCCTGAGATAGGTGACCTTTTGAAGGTACAATGTGGATGATTCTTAATGAAATTATGTTGGTTTAAATATTACGTACTTTTTTCGTTTTCTACATCAAACTCATGTGCACGAGAACTATCAGCTTCACATCACCAGGAAGATGATTTTTTGTTTAGAATTATATTTCTGTGTTTCTTAAGATCAAATTTGGACAAGAATCAATTTCTTAGAATCACGTCACTACATCTCTACATCTGTTAGTCAACCGAAGAACAGTTTTATCTAAGAGTTAAGTTGGTTTACAGGAAATCATAGCTTTTTGTAAATTCACTTTTATGTTGATGAGGAAGAGTGAAGGGAAATCTACACCTAATTTGCATTCAAAATGACACAAGGGTTCCAATGCCAAAGCGTTTCAAATTTGATCAGTTTTCTGCTCGCTTATGCTTAACAACAATCTTTGACTTCTTTAGAGGAAAAGTTCCATGCCATTGCTTTTGATATTTTTTTTGCTTTCATGAGAATTTTAGATAACAGACTTTTATCTCAACCATGTATGTCTTCTCAAACAAGACGTGCAGGGTTTACCAGAACCTAAATAGCATGATTTTATGCAATTTTATACTGCAAAATGACTGTTCCTCTAATGGCTTTGTACCAATAGAAATTGATTATTGATGTGCTTTATCCTCTGCCTAGTAGGTTGTATTCGTCCCTGATTACAATGTCAGTGTTGCAGAAGTGCTTATTCCTGGCAGCGAGCTATCTCAACATATCAGGTATTTGATTTAAGCACAAATAAATTGAAGACCAGTTAAATGACGTCCTTAGTCACTTGTTACTTGCATCTATATTACCATCTCAGCCTCTTCTCTAAAAAGACGCACAATGAGCGAGTTCTTTCCATTTCAAAACTAGACCAAATTTTGGATGTCATATAATTCACTAGGCTCCACTGACTACATATTTCACTGGCAGTTCCTACATATGAAATTTCTTCTTGACACAACATTACTAACTATTTCATCAAGACTATCAGCAATAACTTTTGCATAGTCTTACAATTTCATCTATATTCTGACAACCTGATCACTCTGTTTCTCTATCTATTTGGAATATTTCAATTGCTTAGCACTGCCGGAATGGAGGCTAGTGGTACCAGCAATATGAAATTTTCAATGAATGGTTGCATCCTCATTGGAACCTTAGATGGCGCCAATGTTGAAATCCGGCAAGAGGTTGGAGAAAACAATTTCTTCCTTTTTGGTGCTCGTGCTGATGAGATTTCTGGGCTTCGTAAAGAAAGAGCTGAGGGAAAGGTAAGCATAGTTAGGTTCAGTAAAAGTATCTCAGTTTGACTCCAAAAAATTCACAAACCTTTTTAAGTTTTGAAATTTGGTATTAAGAGAAAAAAATACACAAATGGTCTATTTAAGATCCCTAGATATGATGATTTTATTATTTCAAGAAAAACTGCATCATTCTACTGACTATATTGGCCTATCACATCTGTAGTTCGTGCCAGATCCTCGATTTGAAGAAGTCAAAGCATTTGTTAGAACCGGTGTATTTGGCCCCTATAACTATGAAGAGCTGATAGGATCCTTAGAAGGAAATGAAGGCTATGGCCGCGCTGATTATTTCCTTGTTGGCAAGGACTTTCCTAGTTATATAGAGTGCCAAGAGAAAGTTGATGAGGCTTATCGAGATCAAAAAGTACGTTACATTTTACTTATCTTTAAGCTTGCAAAATCATGCTCTCAGGCTCTTCCTCTAGGCAAACACGATTTCAGTAACTACCAAAAACATTTATGCATGGACAACGGGCTGACATGAAGCATACTTAAACCTTGTGAAGTCAAGGATAAATAGAATAACATAGCACAGTGATACGTGTCTTATGCCGTTGTTAATGAATGCAGGAGTGGACCAAAATGTCAATTTTAAACACAGCTGGTTCTTTCAAGTTTAGCAGTGACCGGACAATCCACCAATATGCCAGAGACATATGGATGATTGAACCTATCGTGTTGCCTTAAAATCTCCGTCTTGAGGGGAAGCTAAATTTTAAAGGTACCCTCCCTCACATTTGTTGCAATACTTGAATTTTTTTTTCAATAGTAGCTAAATTTTTTTTATGGAGTATGTCGAGTTCTGAACCACAGTTTAAGTATTTCAAGATTGTCTGAACTTTCTCAACACATGTATACAGTGTATAATGGTGATAGATGAAGATGGATTCAGTTTCAAATTGTGTTAGTATTCTGATACAGTTTCAAATTGTGATAGAACTTCTATTTTATGAAATATGAACGTTTTCAAAGGGAAACTCATTGTTTAATAAGATGGATAGGACAACTCTGAATGATATTAAAATTAAAGAATTTTTTTTTTTAAATATTGTCTACGGTAACATACACTCATGTCCAGTGATACTACGTACTGACCATGTCATATGAATTCATAATAAATGCGAGAGTTGGTTTAAGAATATTTATCATCAAGCTGTAAAATGCTAAGATAATTACTCAAATTAAGAAAAAAGTAATAATGAGTTGGGTTAGGCTGCTCAAGCTATTCCATATCCAAACCCTCTCAAGAAAGTAACTACAAACAAATGTTGTTTTTCAAAGAAGCTAAATTCTTAAAATAATTTGATAAAGCCATTCACCTTTAAAGTCAAAAATGATATATTTTTCGTGCTTAATTTGAGAAGTTTTTGGTTGAACTACAACTTGTACGATAATATAACGCAAAGAGAAAAGGATAGTAAGAAAAATTCATCTATTTTCTATAAAACAGGAATATACATAAATATCGAGAAGAAAGCAAAGAATTTTAGTATTATTGCCATGGTTAGAAACACCTTTCCTATAATGACTCAATTTATGAGGTAGATCTGCAAAGGATTTTAGTTTACTTCCCATTAAAAGAAACTAATATGTGGTATAAAATTGTCATATCTTTTCTACACAAAAATTATTATAATTCCATCTTTTCTTCATTGACATGAAAACATACTTTTGATACTATCTTAGTTTCACATAATATGAATCAATCATCATTGTGATTTATCATTATTATGATTTACCGTAATGTTCTATCCATAATTTCAAATGCACATGGCATGTTCGATTTATTTGAACCAAATTGGAGTTGAATTTCAAGAAAGGTTGAAAGGCTACGTGCGTCTTTTATTGAATTTATTTAAGATCATATACATATTATATCTAGTAAAAAGGTACAAACACAAATTAATAAGTTATATTTTTAACTTAAAAAGCTAGAAAAGAGTAACTAGTCAAAATAATTAAATGCGACATAAATAAATCATCCATTAAATTATCCTTTTCCTAAGAAAGAACTCATAGCAACAGATGATACATGCTTATGTACGTATGTTTAGTTTTAAGGGCAAAATAGGAAGTATACATAATAACGGCTGAAGATTCGGCCCTTTATTGCAAGCAAAGACAAAAACATGGCATGATGGAATATTTTAGTGTAAAACTCCTCAAATCTTTGGGATTTTCCCTTACACAACAACAAATTTTCACTGTTTGATTTGGATCGATAAACTCTCGTCGTTTTGTTTCTTTGCTTTCATGCAAGAAATTCTTTATCTTATAGACCAGAATATAGGTAATAAAACCAGGAAAAAAAGAGTCTTTGTGTTCAGTTTTAAGTCTTCATTGGCTAGTTCAAGCCCATCACAAGTGACCCATATGTTCAAAACTTTGATTTTTCATTTTCCACATTAAATTCTTCAAAGTTTAATGGAGGGGTGTCATGAAAATGGTTACTTTTCTGCGTGTGAAATTATATAGATATGGAAATGTAGAGGCTCTTTCTGTTGATGTGGGTCTTTTTTTTTTTTTTTACTTCATCAAAACTATCACATCTAACCAGTTTGGTGATCCCTCTCAAACAAGATACGGACTTCGTGATCCGTGCCCAACCCATATTCCAGTCTCCAGATATAAACTTTTTCAACTTTGTTTTTGTTAATTTTTCGATCTGGGGTCTTTTTTGTTGAACTATTTGGTGGGTGCTAGATCAAGTGATGAGTTGATGCAAGATTTAAACCCAGTTATTGCTTTTTAATATTTTTTTCTTGGTTTGCCCGATGAATCGGATAATCCAATGAATGAGGGTCAAGAGTCGAGGTTTGTTTGCTGGAGCTAGATCAAGAAATGCTGAGTTGTTGCACAATTTAAGCCCGATTAGTGCTTGTTACTCTTGGATTTTTCTTGATCCAAATGGAGGAAGATCAAGAATTGAGGTTTGTGTGCAGGTTGTGCAACAAGAAGTACTCATGTGGGAAGTCACTAGGGGGTCACATGAGATCTCATTTAGTTGCAAATTCAGCTGAATCTGAGAAAAAATTTCAATCCAACATGAAAAAGATTTCATCATCGGGCAGTTCTGGGAAGAATATCATCAAAGAATCGAGGGTGGTTGATGAATTTGGAAATGGGCAATCTAATTTTTATGGTCTAAGAGAGAATCCCAAGAAAACATGGAGGGCTGAGGATTCAAGAATTCCCTTGCCTCAGGAGAAAATTTGCA
Source organism: Fraxinus platypoda (assembly GCA_903798405.1). Classification (NCBI taxonomy): domain Eukaryota; kingdom Viridiplantae; phylum Streptophyta; class Magnoliopsida; order Lamiales; family Oleaceae; genus Fraxinus; species Fraxinus platypoda. The sequence goes on from CAIGRT010007822.1 coordinate 10,302, forward strand.
AACAATGTGGTAAAGGGTTTCAATCACTCAAAGCATTGTGTGGTCATATGGCTTGTCATTCGGAGAAGGAGAGGGGTTTGAAGGATGATCATTCTTGGACTAGTGAGAATCAGAAGGTGGTGATGGATAAAGATTTGGATGCGGAGTCCGAGGACCGTAAGAGGCTGAGAAACACCAGATCATCATTAAAGTGTAAGTGGTACAAGAGAATTGTTGTTAATGGTTTTTCATCTCGTGGTTCTGATATTGAGGAGCAAGAAAAAGAGGATTTAGCTATGTGTTTAATGATGTTGTCACGGGACTCGGGGAATAGGGGTGGTGTGAATTCAATTGTGGAGTCTTCTGATAATAATTCAGTTGCTTTGGAGACTAAATCTTCTTCATTGGACATAAGAATTGATAGGAAGGAATGCCTAAATTATTTTCTTAATAAAGATGAAACTCCCCAGATGAAGAAAATTGGGGATATGAAGTCAAAGAACAGTGTTTTGGATGGTGAGATTGCTGAAGTAGATAGCTCGGATTCTGAATATTTCTTAGATGAATGTACTAAAATCGAGTCCGATGTATATATGAACGGGTGTCACAGAAATGGTGGTTCGGGTGCATGCAATAAGCCCCTAATGAACTTGACCAGGGTGAAGAGTTTTAAAACAGATTTAAGTAGGGACTATATGAAGGATAATGGAAGTGTCAATGCTGACAGGGATTCGAATTATTCCAAGACCAAATCACAGAAGAGAAAGTACACTTCTGAGAGTCCCAAATTATTGAATGCATCTAGTAGGAAGGCAAAAAATGGCACCCCGGATGCTAAAATAAGCAACCAAATTCAAAAGAAAAGTAAATATGAATGTTTGAACTGTCAAAAGACATTCAATTCTTATCAGGCTCTTGGAGGACATAGGCCATGTCAGAAAACAAGTAACGCCCATTTTGAGGCGACATATGGAACCGGTGAGAACAGTTCAGATGATGCTAATTACTTCAGAACGATCGATAAATTTGGAGAGTTGTCTTCTAGAAACAGAAAACCAACTGCTGAAAGTTCATCCCAATATGCTGAGAAGAGAATTAAGCCTATGCGAAGTAAAGACCATGTGTGTCCATTCTGCCACAGGTTTTTTAAGAATGGCCAGGCTTTAGGTGGACATAAGAGGTCACATATTATCAACGGTCATGAGGAAAACAGCAGTCGAACTCCGATAAACAAGCCAGAGCTTCCTCATTTACTTGATCTTAATCTTTCTGCTCCAGCCAAGGACGAGGACTATGGACACAGCCAGTTGTTCGCATTGTAGGTTGGTACAAAAAACATAAGCACGAAGTATTGTATTGATGGCTTCTTGAAGATACTCGAGTTTAGTGACAATTTAGTGGACAATGGTCCTCATTATGTTTTGTTTTGCAGATTAGGATGTTACAGGAATTGCAGTGTCGTTGTTGGTATCGACTGTAAGAGGCATCTATATAAAATTCCTAGATTTTTGCAGACTTCAAACATATCCATTTATTTCATTTGAAACACTGATATTATAACTGACATCTTTTGTTAGTTTTTTCACTGTAGATTAGTATCAAAGACTAATTCATTTCATTTTAGATATGTAATTAATGTCCTAGTTATGCAATTTCAAGCTGCAGAAGTCAGCCTAGTTCACTTCTCTCAGAATTCTACCTAATATCTGAATAACGCTAGAAATTTGTTTCGAATTCATCTCGATTTCATTACCTTGAAAACATATACATCTGCTATATACAGTCGAGTAAATAACTACAGTAGGTTGCCCTGCTCTGCTTATTACTGGGAGTTTTGCTTCAGGGCATAATCGGAACATTTCCTACTCAAACTTCATCGGTTTCCTTCCTCAGCCAAAAATTGTTGTTATTTCTGGATGTTACATTCAGGCAAATCATTGTTTTCACAATAGAATAGGCAGTCCTTAAGAATCCTTCACTTGCTGTTGCTGATGGAACAAGAAAAGTAAACTTTAAGCTGAGTTCTCTTATGAAATAGTTGTGTTAAATCAGTAGTTAGATTTGATATTTGGTTTCTAGCATTGGAATAGCAGTTTTGGATGGAGATAACTAGTCTCTGTGATGAATAATAAGCAACAATTCGAGCATAAACCCAGCTTAAAAGTTACTTATTTAGAAAGTAAATTAAAACTTAACTCGAAAAGTAAGATGTGCTTGGTGTGCTGTTTTCAATTTTGCAAAACACTGAATACGTGTTTGATATGATATTGAAAACAAGTTTAAAATTATAACATAAAATTCAAATTTCATTTTTGACTTTTTAAGTGTTCTCAATGAAAATTTTGAATACACTTGAAACATGGAAAATAAGCATTTAAATAAAAAAATTTTGAAAAATAAAATAAAAAAATTTTAAAAAAATAAAAAATCCCAAAAATAGAAAAATAAAATTCTAAAAAATAAAAATACATAAAAATTCTGAAAAATAAAACTATAAAAAATTCTAGAAAAATAGAAATTATAAAAAATAAAAATAGTTCAAACTCTAAATGACTTTTTACATAAAAAATTTTAAAAAATATTTAAATGAACACGGATAAAAATATTATCAATTCACATCATTAATTTTTATTTTTATTTCCTATATTTTGAACTCAATTTATTATTTGTTTTTATATTACTTTTATAGTGAGAAAAAATATTGTATGATTCACCAACTTTAATAAGTATATATTACTTGATAATATATTAACATAAAATTATTCTATTTTTATTGATTAATCAAACATAATGAAATAAAATGTCAAAAAAAAATTTTAAAAATTTCATACCAAATGTATTTTCTAGTTTTTTTGTCTCGAGAAATAATTTTTGAAAATGACAAACCAAATGTGTTTTTAGTAATTTTAAACAGATCTTCAAAATAGAAAATAGAAAATGAATTGAAAATTAAAAATTGAAATACAAATTAAATGGGCCTAAGTTTTTGACCTTTTGTACATAGAGTAGCATGAATCTTGTGGAAATTACACAATTTCCTATTTTTCAAGATCTATATTCTAAAATCAGATCTGAACTTCTAATTTTCAAAAATCAGATATTTTTTAATTAGATACATTTTAATTATTATCAAATAAATATATTATTAAATTCAATTAATTTAGATATCAACTCTACCTTCCTCCACCCACCTTATTTCCCCCAAACTCGTTCTCTCTCTAATCTCTACCTCTCCTCTCTCTCACTGCTCTCCTCTCTCGTCGTCGTCACCACGATTGAAGCAACGGTCGTAAACGGTGCGGCGATGATAGATCGGTGGTGGCTGAAAATGGTGGTCGCGATGATGGTGGCGTTGATCTGGTTTATTGGAATCAAAAATCAAAAATCTTTGCATTGTCTCTTTAATAAAAAATCTTCTGTACGGTCGGTTGCGATTTTATGTGTGACTATACAGCTTTTGGAGATGATGGTAGATCTGGCGAGTGGTGGCCGTGGAGGTGGTTTGGAGATGATGGTAGATCTGGCGAGTGGTGGCCGTGCGGCGATGATAGATCGGTGGTGGCTGAAAATGGTGGTCGCGATGATGGTGGCGTTGATCTGGTTTATTGGAATCAAAAATCAAAAATCTTTGCATTGTCTCTTTAATAAAAAATCTTCTGTACGGTCGGTTGCGATTTTATGTGTGACTATACAGCTTTTGGAGATGATGGTAGATCTGGCGAGTGGTGGCCGTGGAGGTGGTGGCGGTACCGACTTTTTGGGTTTTCTTCTTTTGTTTATGTTTGTGTGTTTCAGATTGGAGACAGTGTTGGTGGTGTGATGATAAAGTGAAGGTTGGGTGCTGGTGGTTGTGAAGTTGGCTGCGGGTGGTGGTGTTTTGTGTGGCGACGATTCTGTGGTTGTAACTGTGGTGGTAGATCGGCGGGATCTGGTGGTT
>CAIGRT010007858.1:0-17825 GCA_903798405.1 Fraxinus platypoda
AAAATAAAAATTAAATGGGGCAAGGGCAAGGGCCCCGCCCCGTCCCGCTTGCCTTAAACGGGTAACGAGGCGAGGACGGGGCCGGGAATTGCCGGCGGGGTGGGGGAGGTTGCCCCAACCCCGCTCCGTCCCATTGCCATCCCTAGATAAAACATACACATTGCCACGTCAACGGTCAAGTCTATAATTTTTGACAACTCAACGTTTAGTTGTCAAAAATTATAAGTCCACGTCATTGGTGGACAAGATTACTCTTATCCACCATGGATAGGAGATCATTTCTCTTACCTACTAATGCCGACTTAAAAAATCCTGACATCTTTCCAATAAATAATCGGTGGAGAGCATGGCATAACAATAATTCATTAAAAAGAAATCATCTAGTTGACTGAAATATACCCAGAAAAGTAATTTATTTTATCAAGTTCTTGCATCCTAGTAGATAGTAAATAATTTTTTTCCCTGGTATTTTGGGCATCCTAGATGGCTATGCTGGAGTATAGCCTTCCATAAGTGGACTGTCACAAATATAAAAGTCAAAAATTTAGATTATTTAAGAGTGTAATCATTCTTGGGTTTTAGGACTTGATCGAAAAAGAAGGCATAACCCATATGAAGCCTTTTCAATTGGCCATTCTTCTCTAAAGTTCTGCTTCACATTGCAAAATATACAAGTAATTTATATGATTGTACTTTCTTTGCTTTTCACTCAAATCTATTTTATTGCATCATAGGAATTGGAAAAGAAGGGTTCCTTCGTGTATTTATAGTTATTATTGTCACTTCTTTTATTTACCGTCTCATTTTTTTTTCCCCGGGGTTACTGAGTTTGAGGTTCATACTATTATCTAATGATGCAGATTAGCCCTACTCCAGCCATGAGGGATTTGGGAGACGAGTCGAAGGAGATTGAGAAAGTGGAAATGGAGGAACTGCAGCAGGAAGAAGTCGAGGAGGATCCGAAAAGACTTCAGCCATGGACGAAGCAGATTACACTGCGTGCAGTGATTGCTAGTATATTAATTGGATCGATGTTTAGCGTAATAGCAATGAAGCTGAATCTTACAACAGGAATTACTCCGCACCTCAATGTTTCTGCTGCGCTTCTTGCATTTCTGCTTATTCGAACATGGAAAAAGTTGCTTCGAAAGACAGGAATTGTCTCAATTCCTTTCACAAAACAGGAGAATACTATGATACAAACTTGTGCTGTTGCATGTTACAGCATTGCAGCTGGAGGTTTGAGGCACTTTATTTCAGAAATTTTAATGAAAATCTTTGCTTTATTTTCATACTAGATTAATTCTTTAATGTTCATTATAATTTCAGGAGGATTTGGATCTTATCTACTGGGACTGAACAAGAAAACATTTGAACAGTCTGGTGGCTTTAGTACTGTAGGAAATTCTCCAGGCAGTATCAAGGAACCTGGGCTTGGTTGGATGACTGGCTTCCTCTTCTTAGTTTGTTTTATCGGCCTTTTCGTGTTGATTCCTCTTCGAAAGGTACACCACAGGCTCTCAGTGTTACAATCCAATCTTCATACTTTGCAGTAGATTTTAACTTCTTTTCATGTTTTTATAATGTCTAGTACTATCCAATCCTCACTACCTCGCCAAATGTTATGCACATGATCTATTTTGGTTTGATGAAGATTTTCTTTATGTATCTTGGCTTGTGTTCTGAAGTACCATTTCTAGCAGAAACTCGACTTTCTGTATACAGAAAGTCATAGAATATGGAGTATAATATTTTTCCAGCGAGCTGTGTTTTGATTTCTTGAACTTGGACCACATTCTATGCATTTTCAGTCAGATTGAAGCAATATTTATTGCATCCACTGTTAAAGTATAACTTTCCAAGTGATTATTTTTAAGAGTTTAGAAGTTGAAATTGGTCCCCAGATCTTGATAATCGACTACAAGTTGACCTTTCCAAGTGGGATGGCAACCGCAGTTCTCATCAATGGATTTCATTCCAGAGGTGACAAAATGGCCAAGTAACTATCCTTTTTACCTCTCAGTTCACTTTTTATTTGCATTTTTCTCACATGTTTCTATGTGTTAATCAGACGTAAAATGATTTTTTTGCTTCGTTTTGTAGAAAGCAAGTACGAGGTTTCTTGAAGTGTTTTTCGTTCAGTTTTTTCTGGGGTTTTTTCCAGTGGTTTTACAAAGGAAAAGATGATTGTGGGTTTTCACAGTTTCCCACATTTGGACTTCAAGCTTGGAAGCAAACGTATGTTTATATAATCTGCACAATTTATGCTAGGTTTTACAATTTACAGAGGGAATTTTCTTGGTTCTTACAGCCTGCAGATGATTTTTTTGTGCAGGTTTTATTTTGATTTTAGCATGACTTACATTGGGACTGGAATGATTTGTTCCCACATTGTAAATTTATCTTTGCTTCTGGGAGCTGTGCTTTCATATGGCATAATGTGGCCACTCATTAGAAATCTTGAAGGAGAATGGTTTCCAGCAGATCTGCCAGAAAGCAGCATGAAGAGTCTTAATGGTTACAAGGTTTCTTTCTTTTTTTATCTCTTCTAATTGACCTCAATCTCGTGGTTGTTAAAGATTTAGTTTTATGAATTTACGTGGTCAACTGATGTCGTTTTGTAATTGACCTCGAACTATTTTCCTGGATCCTAAACATATTACGGGTTTTTCTACTGTCATCGTTTTCTTGGAAGGTATTCATCTCCATTGCTCTCCTTCTAGGAGATGGGCTCTACAGTTTCATCAAAATCCTGAGTGTCACCCTCATCAATTTTCGCGGAAGGTTGAAAAGTAGAAATCCCAACTCAGGTATGACTTAATTATAGGGGACAAAGATCAACTTGAGTTTGTATCAATGCTTGTTGGATTGTGCAGTACCTAATTATACAATACACTTGACTCCTTCATGGAAACGAAAATTTGAAACACCACATGGGCATAACTCTCACATTGTTGCTTTGCTTATACTTCACTCTGTTTATAATTGCTTTCTTACTACAGCCATTGCCGGAGTTAGTCAGGACAAGGCTCTCAAAGATCTCAAACAAGACGAAGTTTTCATTCGAGAAAGCATTCCCATGTGGGTAGGAGCTGCTGGTTACATAATCTTAGCACTGATATCAGTGATTGCAATTCCATTCATATTTCCAGAGCTCAAATGGTACTATGTTCTTGTTGCCTACATTTTTGCTCCATCTTTAGCCTTCTGCAATGCATATGGAGCTGGTTTAACAGACATAAACATGTCCTACAATTATGGGAAAGTGGGCCTTTTTGCTATCTCAGCAGTGGCTGGAAAAGACCATGGTTTAGTAGCAGGAATGGCAGGTTGTGGTCTAGTCAAGTCCATTATTTCTGTTTCTTGCATTTTAATGCAAGATTTCAAAACAGGTCATTTGACTCTAACATCACCTAGAGCAATGCTATTAAGCCAGACACTTGGGACATTTTTGGGTTGTGTAGTTTCACCCTTAAGTTTCTTCTTATTCTACAAGGCATTTGATATTGGGAACCCTGATGGAGAATTCAAGGCCCCATATGCTATAATCTACAGAAACTTGGCAATTCTAGGAGTACAAGGATTTTCAGCTTTGCCGAAACATTGTTTGCAATTCTGTTATGGGTTTTTCGCATTTGCAGTCGGGATTAATGTGGTGAAAGATTTTGCTCCAAACAAGATTGGGAAATGGATGCCACTTCCAACCGCAATGGCAGTGCCTTTTCTAATTGGAGGATATTTTGCTATTGATATGTGTGTAGGGACTTTGATTGTGTTTTTGTGGCATAGAATTAACTCTCAGAAGGCAGAATTGATGGTTCCTGCTGTGGCTTCTGGTCTAATCTGTGGGGATGGTCTCTGGACACTGCCTTCAGCAATTCTTGGTTTGGCAAAAATACATCCCCCTATTTGTATGAAATTCTTGCCTGCCTAGAAGAAAGGAGAGGTTAATTCCATTGTATTTCTGTAATTCATAGCGTTAATAAATTATTTATAAATAGTCAAACTTCATTTTCAACAACACATTTAAGTAAATTTGCAAGTGATATACACTTATTCACTACTCATTTTTATCCATTTGTAAATTAAACCATTTATAAATTCTTCCCATAAGGAGATAACATTGGCATCATTGCCCCCCACCTCCCACTTCCTACCCCACCAGCAGACAAAGCTAACAATTAAGAAGTTAAAAAGTACCTCAATTATTTTGAAATAGAAAAGTAATTGATCTTTGGACCTTGTTACATGAATGCCACGTGGTAATCTATCATTGAACAATTTAAAACATAGTCAACTTTTTCATCCAATAATTTCCCTACACATCATTTTCTGGCACACTTTTTGGATGTTATTTTATGGACAAATAGCATAATTCTTGATTTTTTGCCTTTTATAGTCGGAGGGGAATGCTTTTGTAGATTGGTCATGGTTTACCATTATAGCTTTCATACTTAATATTTTGCAAGCATGTAGCATAACTGGTAAATTACAATTCTATTATAGTACACAATTGGTCTATTATACATGATTTCATCCTTTTATCTTCACTAAGTAGGAAAAAGATGATTGGTTCCTTTAAGGCACCTTTAATACGCAAAATTAAAAAAAATTGGATAGTACACCAAATAGAAGTTTAGCTTCTCGTTTCTTGATATTGTGCAATATTGTCCAATCTACCTTACCGATCATGTAATCAAGGAAAATGCGGGTTTAGCAAGACTAAAGCGCTAATTCTTGCCAATTGCCATAATTATACACTAGTCAGGGGGACGAAGATAGGAATATTATTCAGTGCAAACACAATTCTTTTGATGTGTTCTTATTCTTTATATGCTCTAACAATTCTTTTTCGATTGTTGTCTTTATGACAAACATAGCCGTGTTCGCTTTAATTCTCCACTTTTTTAGAGCCACAATTTTGTTTGGAAGTATCATGTCACTTCCGTCAACTACTTCCCACAGGTCTTTCTATGATAGATAAAACTCTATGCAAGATTGTCATGTGATACAATTTTTTTGTTATTGAGCTTTTTCATTACATTTACCACTTATGGTCTGTCTATCGTGATTTAATTTACTTTCTCGTCATCAAGCAAATTTTATAGAAGCTTCAGAATCTTCCTTTGCACACAAACTCCAAAAGCTCAAAAATTTGTCTATAATTGCTACGCTCTAATATCAAATTGTTGAATTTAAATATTAAAGAACCAATTTAAATAATTAAAATTTGTGTAATATTTTGCTACAAAAACATACTTTCTCTCACCAAACACCAATACACGCCACCTAACTATCTACGACACTAGTCACACTATCACTCCACTTTGCTGCAACTTCAATCTCTCTCTCTCTCTATCACACCACTCATCCACTTTCTCTTACTCCATCAATTCTATGATTCTCTCTTCTCACGCACTAATAACCCTCGTAACTCTAAATTCTCACACACTACTAATATACATGGGCGGATCCAGGAAATTTTTTCAGTGCGGGCGGTATTAGTAAAAGTAAAAAAATAAAAAATAAAATTATAACACAAACATTATACTAAAATAAAACACCTTACTATTGTTCTTTACGAGTTTTCATACTTTGATATCTTGTTATATAATGTAAATATGGATGTTTAAATTGCATAATTGAAACTCCTCAATTTTCTTTCTTTTTTTCCATTTCCACATTTCTATTTATCTATAACTTCTTGCAAGAAATCAAAAAATAAAATAAGTTTTTGGAGTCAAACCAAACCAATGAGAAATAGCATATGAACCATGTTAGTCCACTTCTGTAAAATGAGAAAACAGAAAACTAGCAGATGTACCAAAGTTTTTGTTTGCACCTCATCAAGAATTATTCATGAATAATAACCAAAACAAGATTCAATGCCATCAGACACCAATCAATCATGACCAATTTCACATGAAATGAACTCTGAAAGTCAATAACACAACATTTTTTCCAATCACAGCAAGCACTATTTCAATGCTTTCAATAGTAAAGTTCACATGAACAATTCCCGGTCAGATTAAATGAACTATGAAAGTCAACTAAATAACACATCTTTTCCTAAACCAAACCAATAAAATGAGAAAACGGAGAACCCTGTAATGTAACCTAAGACGAAACCCAACATCACAACCGTGTTAGTCCACTTATGTGACTCTTTAAGAATTAAGACCCTATTGCTTCAATTTTCAAATACCCATTTCCATATTGCAGTGAGTCAGTGACCTCTATACACACATATACAATTTTAGCAGATGAATACAAACAAAAAATTTTGTTATTCCTATTTCCTCCCACAGGTCGCAATAGCAGATGAATACCAATAGAAAACTCACATACCAACTACCGACAGATGAACGCTGCTGGTCGCGGGCGTGGTTCTGTGGTTCAGATATGAGATACCCACGGCTTCCCTTTTTTATCTTCATCAATTTCATGAATTTGGAACTGGAAATTGGAGATTTCAATACAATTTTTTTCAATTCCTCTGTTGGGAGTCCGGAGTCGGGGTGATTCGGGGGAATGCTTTCCAATTGGGATTCTTGTAATGGATTGGTTATATTTTTATCATACAGTTTGGGCCAAATAATTGGCCCACTTCCTTTTTTTTTAGTAACGGGCTGTTTTAAAGATTGGGGCGGCCCAAAGCCCATCTTCCTGCACTGGGCTTTAGTTGGGTCAACCCCTGCTCATATATATATACTGTCTCCTTTCTCACATACACCATCTAGATACACTCATAAGACTTAGCAAAGTCGGTGAATTGGGCTTCCTAAATTCCAGATGAATCTGTTAAGAACGATGGAGGTAAATTAGTCAGAAAGCTCTAGAATAGTAATAATTAAGTAAATAAATCTCAGCACCAGCACCTTCAAGCTTCTTCTTCACTTCTATCAATTGTTGCTTTCTAGTATGTAGGTACCGAGGATTTAAAGGAAATGTGCGAAAGTTCAGTTAGGCACCGAGAATTTAAAGGAAATGTGCCAAAGTTCATCATGGCTCCATCCCTAGCCGCCGTCACATATTTACATTCCATTTGTTACCACTGGCACATAGGATGATCCACAAAACAGTCCCTATAAACTGAGTAAATTTAGCACGACAGAACTTAAATACACTACCCCAGTTTATGAAATAACAAGAGTATGCTAACAAGTTCACCATATGTGCAAAGCCACAAGCATTTTACTATTAAACCCAATATTTATGAAGCATTCCTTTTTTGGAGATTTTGAATGCTCATTTTTTGATAAAATTAGAGACAGAAAATAGACATGAAGGAAGAAATCTCTATTATTCCCATTCATAGCAATACTCAAATAATATACAAGTCTACATGAACAATAATCTTTCACAGTTCATAAAAACTAGAAGGCCTCCGCCAAGAAAATGTTTGAATTGTCCAATGATTACAGGTACAAAATGTTTACAGGTATAAAATTATCCAGTTATTATCCCGGCTAAAACATCAGTCTTACCCCGAGCAAAAATTGTGTAAACTAACCGAATCGCATCAAACCATCCATCCAAAGATTCCCATGACTCGGCAATCTGAGATAGAATGAGAAAAAAAAGAGCAAAACGAGATAAAATATTTGGAAAAGACGTGAATCCTCCTTATATCATGTGGAGCCGTTGGTACTTATCGCCATAAAACCAAATTATACATTTGGCATATATACAACAGAATTCTGAAAAATATTAGCGACCCCCAGCAGCCAGAGGAAAAGAAACTTCAAAGGTTTTTGGGTCTTTGAAGTTTCCCTACCCCCAAAGCTGCGATTTTCGGGTTAGTTCTTGTACTCAGCAGATTGGCCTCGGAGAGTGATAGAGTAACTTCAAATAAAGTGGAAAACACGGGTAGGAAAAGCAAAACGATTATTTACAGAGTCCTGCACCAGGTGGTAAAGTAAGATCAGCACATGCCGATACGGAGACAATATCTGGAATGTCAACTTTAATTGCTGATTTGTTCATCTGCGCGGTATCTCCTGATTTTGAAGAACGGTTCTGCAAAAGCTATCTTTGCTCAACTTTGTTCATCTGTTGGAGAAGGATTAGCACTGATTTCAGAAAGCATACTTTCATATCAATGGATTGTAACCATCCTGATTCACATAATTAGTAAATTTATAGAGACTATATTGCTATCCATAGTGATTCTCGTGATCAGTAAATTGCATAATGAACTTTGTCAAATCTGAATAAGCTTAATATGAAGAAATTTCTTTAGAAGTGAATGAATGGGAAATTCATTTCCTATCACCCAAATTAATGTAAATATAATTTCAAGATAGAGAGTGTGAGATAATTATCAGAGAAAATCTCTTGAGAATGAAGTTTGAATTGTGAAGACCCAATGGTCACTGGTCAATGCTTTATGCACTGTTAAATTCAGCAGATTTGGTGATGGGCAAGAGAAATAGTATATCATCGTACTGACATGTTAGAGGGTCAAATTAATATGCTTGTGGAATGGTAGAGTTTCCCTTTCAATTCAAAGAATGAACTAGGCACTTGCACAATGTAATTGAGAACAAAGCTAAACTGTGCATATATCTCATTACAATGGAAGGTGGGAACTTCTACCTGTCGAAGATGTGAAAAATGGTGTATGTAAGTGAGGAAGATGAGAGAAAGTCTCTCTGTGTATTCGTCTCTATAAATTTGTACAATGACAATAGCTTTATACAAAAAATAAGAAAATAAAAAAAGGATATTCTAATCAATATTGCTGACTATCAGCTAATCACAATAACTACATCCACAATCACTTCTTATTTAAAATATCATGCTTGTAATTTCTCCTTCACACGATCATAGCACATTATTAATTGTCAATCTTGATTTCTTTCCTTTAATACTCCCCCTCAAGTTGGTGTGTGAATGTCGAGAACTCCCAACTTGCTGAGATGCGATTTGAAAACAACTTGCCCAAATGGTTTTGTGAATATATCAGCAGTTTGTTGTTCGGTTTTCACATGTATTATCTCAATTTCTCCACTTTGTATTCGTTCGCGTACTGTGTGACAATCCAATTTAATATGTTTAGTTCGTTCATGATATATCGGATTTGCTGCAATGTATATCGCTGCTTGATTATCACAAAATAATTTTGCTGGAGCATTATGTTCAACTCTTAGATCTTCCAAGAGATACCTAAGCCATGTGAGCTCACAAGTGGCAGCTGCCATAGCTCTGTATTCGGCTTCTGCAGAGGACCTGGGCATTGTTGATTGTTTCTTGCTATTCCATGATATAAGTGCTTCTCCAAGAAAAATGCAGTAGCCCGTGACTGATCTTCGAGTGGTCGGGCATCCAGCCCAATCGGCATCACAATAACTAACTAATTTTAACTTTCCATGTGATGGAAAGAACAGACCTTGACCGGGGGCTCCTTTTAGATATCTTAGTATACGATAGGCTACATCAAGATGTGGTTTTCTCGGTTCTTGCATAAACTGACTGAGAGTTGACACAGAGTATGTGATTTCTGGCCTGGTGATGGTGAGGTATATTAACTTTCCTATCAGCCTGCGATAATGAGTTGGTTCCTTAAGTACATCCCCATCCGTTGGAGTTATCTTCAAATTTTGTTCTATTGGAAATGTGGTAGGTTTCACACCAAGTAAGCCAGCTTCTTCCAATATGTCAAGAGTATATTTTCGCTGACAAATAGAGATTCCAGTTTTGGATCAAGCAACTTCAACTCCAAGGAAAAATTTCAAATGTCCCAAATCTTTAATCCGGAAACGACTACTCAGAAAGCCTTTAAGTTCACTTCTCATTTCCTCATCATTCCATGTGATAACCATGTCATCAACATTAAGTAATATGACAGTTAATGAATTACCTTGAGTTTTAGTAAACAAAGAATAATCTGCCCTTGATTGTGTGAAACCAACATCTCAAATAGCAGAGGAAAATTTTTGGAACCAACTGCGAGAGGCTTGCTTGAGACCGTATAATGATTTGTGCATAACATAAGCATCCAAAAACTCTAAGGTAAGAATAATTTGGTGATTTAGCCTATAAGATCTCATACGGTGATTTGTGAGATAAAAGAGGTGTTGGAATCCGATTTATGAGATAACATGCTGTTTGTACACTCTCTCCCCAAAATTTTAAAGATAAATTAGCTTGAAATCGAAGTGCGCGTCCAACATTTAATAAATGGCGATGTTTGCGTTCCACAACCCCATTTTGTTGAGGTGTGGAAGTGCAAGAATGTTGAAATAAAGTGCCATGATCCTTAAAGAAAGAATGCATGGATGTGAACTCAGTCCCATTATCTGTTCAAATAGCTCGAATTTCACAATCAAATTGAGTTTTAACCCATGAAAAATATTGTTTCAATAATGATTGTGTCTTAGATTTAAAACTCATTAAGTGAATCCATGTAAATCGAGAAAAATCGTCTACAATAGTTAAAAAATATCTCGCTCCAGAATGAGAACTAACTCTATGAGGACCCCAAATATCACAATGAATTAAATCAAAAGGCGCCATTGATGAAATTGAACTACGAGAAAAAGGTATTCGTGTTTGTTTAGCCAAAGGACAAACATCACAAACATGCTGGGAATAAAAAAATATTTCAGGAATATTTTTGGATAGTGCCTGAAGTGGTGCAGATGAAGGGTGTCCTAATCGTTGATGCCAAAGGTTAGAATTATGGTTGATGGTGTGAGCCAAATGCGGGTTCTGCTTCGGGTGAGGTAATACAACCCGTTATATTGCTTGCCCAGGCCAATCGTCTTCTTCGTAACCACGTCCTGCACCACACAAAAGTCGGAGTAAAACATCACACTACATCTTAATGCTCGAGTTAGTTTGCTGACTGATAACAAATTAACTTGAAAATTTGGTATATGGAGTACTTTATCAAGTACTAATTCGGGTGTCAATTTAATAGACCCACTAGATTTAATCTTCACTTTACTACCATTGGGCAACTCCACGAACTCGCAAAGCATATCATGGTTATTGTGTGTTGGTGAGGACTTAGAGATGTGATCTGTAGCTCCGCTGTCCACAATCCAACATAAATTTGAATGTGAATTATGGTGAACAGAATTGCAAGTAATTGTACCTGTGGTGTTGGTAAAATTCTGTCCATTACCGTTTCCTTTACGAAGCAGAGCCATCAACTGGTTGTATTCCTTTGTAGTAAAAGTTGCTGCTTCTAGCGTTGGTGTCTCGGCTTGTTCGGTTCGCGTGTTGTTGGCGACATGTTTCTTTCCTTTCGGCTTTACATTCTTCCCATGCAACTTGTGACCCACCGGAAATCCGTTCAAGTAGTAACACCGATCATCATTGTGGCCGTCTCGATCACAATAGCTGCACTTAAGTTGCCTTTTCTGGATGCCATTTTCTTGAATCGCTTGAAATCTATTCGATTGAATATGTTGTGAGTGGTTCAGTTGCATTACATGATGGTTGATACTTGTTTCTCGTCTGGAGGCTACATCGTTATGTTTTTCTTGCTGAAGCACCAAAGCATGGGCCTTATGTGTGTCTGGAAGTGGGTTCATCATTAAGATTGACCCTCGGATATAAGCATAAGATTCATTTAACCCCATTAGAAATTGCATCACTTTTTCTTTCTCTTCTCTGTCAATAAGGCAATTGCATATTAGTGGATCATGATAAGAAGCCAACTCATCCCATAATGCCTTCATTTTTGTGTAGTAAGCAGAAACAGATTGTTGGCCCTGCCGTAGTTCAACTATTTCTTGTCGAATTTGATAGATCCTGGAATCGTTTCCCTGTGAAAACCTATCTTTCAGATCATTCCAAACGTCAGATGCCGTCTCGGAATAAATTACACTGCCGCTTATGCTTGGATGGACAACGTTTACAATCCATGACAGCACCATATGATTGCATCGCTGCCAAATGGGGTAATTCGCATCAGTAGGCTTTGGAGCTTTGATGGATCCATCAATGAATCCAATTTTATTCTTTGCACTGAGGCTGATACACATGGCTCGACTCCATTGACCATAGTTGTCTCCCTCAAGAAGTTTGGAAACCAATATAATTCCCAGATGGTCAGAATGGTGCAAAGTAAGAGGATCTGAAACATCAGTAAGGGTTTCTGTGATATCTTCTTTATTTATTTTGCTGTATTTGTGGCGGAAGGTGTTTAGAAATCAAGAGTCACCAGAACCTTGCTCTGATACCATGTGAAAAATGGTGTATGTAAGTGAGGAAGATGAGAGAAAGTCTCTCTGTGTATTCGTATATATAAATCTGTACAATGACAATAACTTTATACAAGAAATAAAAAAATAAAAAAAGGATATTCTAATCAATATTCCTGACTATCAGCTAATCACAATAACTACATCTACAATCACTCCTTATTTAAAATGTCATGCCTGTAATTTCTCCTTTACACGATCATAGCACATTATTAATTGTCAATCTTGATTTCTTTCCTTTAATAGAAGAAATTCATGATTTAACACAAACTGAGAAAGTTTCCCATCACCATGAGGTGAAACCAGATTTCCCGCAGGTGGTGCAGTCAGATATCCAACCTTTAGATAGGGCAGAGGCAGCTGAAAATATGCAAGTCTCGTCAGAATAATTGCTTGAAAAATAATTCTGAATCTTTTTTTTTTCTTCAAAAAGAAATTAAATGAAAAGAAAATTATTTGCAGAGCCCCAGGATCCAACCCCTACTATTGCATTTCTGATTTATTAACATATAGCGATAAGAAGATTGATACATATGCCACTGGAAAGGGTGGAAAAGATGATCTACCAGAAATATTCAGCGCCAGACCAAGATAATGATGAAGTTTGAGGACTGTCAAAATTATATTGCAACTCAATTTACAGAAATCTTCTTCACACACAAAATTACAGTGATGTGTAGCACGATTAAATACAGTTTCTCAATTCTATTCTAAGTAAGAGTGCTGAAATAAATGCTAGATATTACAGACAAATTATTCCCTTGATTGTAGGCTAAGAATCAGTGTCTGAATTCTCTGCTTGAATTGAGGAAATTGCTTGATGTTTGGTTGTTTTCGTAATACGTCCCCGCAAGATAGAGCTGCCATCAGTTAAGCCTATCTTGTTTCTCAACAGTTCTGTTCGTTGACGAGAAAGTGCTTTGTGAGAAGATCAGCCAACTGGTCCTGTGTGTTGACATGGTGAACATTAAGAATTCCACGTTGGACCAAATCACGCACAAAATGAAGGTCAATCTGAATGTGTTTCATTTTTGAGTGTTGTACAGGGTTGAAACTAAGATATGTGGCCCCCAAATTATCACATAGCAGTTTAGGTGTTTGGGAAATTGGAAGACCAAGTTCGTGAAATAGGGAGAGTAACCACACAGTTTCGGAGGCTGCATTTGCTAGAGCTCTGTATTCGGCTTCAGTGGAGGACCGTGCTGCTGACCTTTGCTTCCTTGAACTCCAAGAGATTGGGTTTGCACCAAGAAAACTGATATATGCAGAAGTAGAAGTTCGATCATCAAGGTTTCTCGCCCAATCTGCATCAGAGTATGTTATGAGATCAAAGCTTGATTGTTTCTTGATATGAATGCCAAGAAAAATGGTTTGCTTGATATAGCGAATTAATCGCTTTGTCGCTGTCCAATGAGTCACTGTTGGCTTGTGCATAAACTGAGAAAGTTTATTTACCGAAAAAGAGATGTCCGGACGAGTGAGGGACAGATATTGAAGTGCACCAATGCCACTTCTAAACTCAGTGCTATCTGTGGAAGATGTGCCATCCATCAATTTTAGAGAGGTGCTTGTGGACAATGGGGTGTAAACATCCTTTGCACTAGCCATATTTGTTTTTGACAAGAGATCCCGGACATACTTATGCTGAGACATGAAAAGTCCAGTTTTTGTCGGAATTACCTCCATTCCTAGGAAGAAATGAAGATTCCCCATGTCTTTTAAGGAGAAGCGATTTCCAAGTTGGGCAATGAGTTCAGCCACAAATGTTGTATCATTACCAGTGATAACCAAATCATCAACATATACTAATAGATAGCATATAACAGACTTCTGGTTGTAGATAAAGAGTGATGAATCATCTTTGGAATTCTAAAATTCGAGACCCACTATGGCTGATTTGAGAGCTGTATACCAGGCTCTTGGGACCTGTTTGAGGCCGTAAATAGCCTTTCGCAACTGACACACATGAGTTGGTTTGGAGGCATCTTTAAACCCCGACGGCTGAACCATATACACTGTCTCACTTAACTGGCCATGTAGAAATGCATTATTAACGTCTAATTGTCGCAATGACCACCCCTTCATTACAGCTATTGACAAAACGGTTCTAATGGTTACAGGCTTGACAACCGAGTTGAATGTTTCGTTATAGTCCACCCCTTCACGTTGATTAAATCCTTTTGCAACAAGCCTCGCTTTAAAGCGATCAACTGACCCGTCTGATTTCCGTTTGACCTTGAAAACCCATTTACACCCCGCAGGATTACAGTTCTTAGGTGGGGAAACCAATTCCCATGTTCCATGACGCATCAGTGCACTAAGTTCATCAGACATGGCTTGCCTCCAGTACGAAGTGCTTGTCCCACACAAGTAGGTTCAATGGTAGATGGAAGAGGGTGTTTGGTTACTAAATTAAATTGTTTAGGTTTGTGAATATTATTCATGGACTGTGTAGTCATTGAGTGGGTATGAGTGGGGTGGGGCAAGGTAGGTACTATATGTGAATTATTGTGTGCAGTGTCGGTTTGTACAGGTGGAGTTGTGGGTGAATTGGAGGGGGAAGATGCATTTTCAGGTGGTTGAGGCGAATTAGGAGAAGAAGGGAAATTTGGCATTTTTCGAAAAATAGAAGAGGAGGGATTGAAGCCGTTACCTGAGGGTGGCGTGGAAATGATGCTTCCTCCCGTTATCACTGGTGGCTGCTCCGGCAAGAATGGCACAACGGTGGGAAGCATTGCAGTTGCGGTCGGAGGTGGTGAAGAGCGTTGTGGTGCTACCGAAAGGGAAGGGAAGTAGGTACGGTGTTCATCAAATAACACGTGCCTTGATATATAGATTTTTTGGGCTTTCGGATCAAGGCATTTATAGGCATTTTGGGTTGAAGAATAGCCCATGAAGATACAATGTATAGATTTGGGCTAAAGTTATTTGTCTTTATATGGTTTGGTGAGGGGAAAGCACAAGCACCCGAATTTTTTCAGTTTAAGATAATTTGGTGGTTGAAGAAATAATATTTCAAAAGGGGATTTGTTGTGTAGGAGGGGTGTTGGCTGACGATTTATAAGGTAAGTAGCCGTGGAAAAAGCATGATGCCCATATTTTAATGGTAGAGACGCATCATGTAAAAGAGTAAGGCCCGTTTCCACTAAATGACGGTGACGACGTTCGGATACACCGTTTTGTTGTGGTGTGTGAGGGGCAGTAGTATAGTGACTTATTCCATGTAAGGACAAATAGTTTTTTAGGGCAACAAATTCACCGCCATTATCTGAGTAGAGACTCTTGATTTTGGATTGAAACTTGGTTTCAACAAGGTTTTTAAATTGAGGGAATATTGTGCGTACTACCGATTTTGTTTCCATTGGGTAAAACCAAATGTATTTTGTGAAATGATCAACTAAAATCAAGTAGTGAGCTCTTGGTAGTTACGGTTGCCATTGTGAGGGACCCCAAACATCAGTATAGATTAAATCTAGGGGTGCATGACTTTGAAAACTATTTAGACGAAATGGTTGCTTGTGCGCTTTATTAATAGAACAAGAGGTACAAAGATGAAAATCATGTACATCTTTTATTGCTGGAAGAGAAAAATCTTTAACAAGACGATGAACGATTTTATTTGAGGGATGTCCTAAACGTTTGTGCCACCCATCCATTGACGTTCGTTCGTGCACATTTGCAACCATTTTTGAAGAGACATTCACCAATGATTCCGAGAGGGTGTAGACACCATTTTCACACGCTCCTTTGAGTAGGATTGCCCCCGTGGTTCGTTCCTTAACAAGGAAGAACAAGGGATGAAATTCAACAATCACATTATTTTGAGATGTAAAATGGTGCACAGAAATGAGATTTTTATGAATTTAGGAACACAAAGGGTATCATTTAAATGAAAAGTGCGCGTTGGTGCTTTGAGAACTAGTGAACCAATATGTGAAACATGCAAAACTGAACCGTCACCGATGACAATTTCGTCGGTGCCACCATATTCCGAATGCACCGTTAAATTTTCCAAATCACCAGTGATGTTGTGTGAAGCTCCTGAATCAAGAAGCCATTTAGCATCCTTTACCGATGAAGTTTTAGCAAAGTTACCAATTGGGCCGGTAGAATGGGCTTTGGAGCAAAATTTTGCAGTGTGGCTTAGTTCATCACAAAGCTGACATTTAGGTGTGTACTTTCACTGTCCAATGGACCAGAATTGTTTTCTGTTGGGCCTCCATTTGAGCGATAGGAGCCCAAGTGGAAATCTGCCTTTGAAGACCAGGCACCACGACCAGAACTAGAATCATATTTGTAGGATCCCTTCAAGTGTTGGCCACCGGACGAAGACCCAGACCGGTGAGTGGTTGTTTCCAGTCGGCGGAGATACACATCATGGCCAACAAGAAGGTCATGGAGCTCCTCAAACGACAATGGCTTCTCCCTTGCACGAATCAGTGCTGCAATTTCACGAAAATCACTGCCCAGCCCATTTAGGATATAAAGAGTGAGATCATCCTCGGAGATAAGGTTATCAATTAGAGAAATTTCTTCAGCAAGGGTTTTTACAAATTGCAGGTATTCTTGAATTGGTTGATTACCCCATTTTCATCATTGTAAGTTCCTCCTTTAGTTGCATCGCCCGAGTACATCGCCCGGGTACAGGATTTGCTTGCGTACATGGTATGCAGCTTATTCCATGCTTCCCTGGAAGTTTTTGTAGCAGAGATGAATGGAGTGATGGTGGGTGTTGTGGAGGCCAAAATGGCACTAAGGATAAGCTTATCTTGTCTTATCCAGTGGGTTTTTTGAGGATTGGTGATGGAGGAGTCAATTGGAGAGGGACATGGTTTATCACCCGTGACATAGTCGAGTAAATCATACCCAATGAGGAGGGCTTCAAACTGGGCACGCCATTGAGGGAATGTTGAGGGTGTGAGTTTTTCATTTAACTGAGCAGTAACATTGAGTGCAATGAGGGGAATGTTTGCGGAAGGTGGTGGGGTTGAAATCGGATTGTTGGTATGTTCAGAGGTGGGGATCGAGGTCTCGTTAGAGGCTGACTCTCCTGATACCATGATGAAGTTTGAGGACTGTCAAAATTATATTGCAACTCAATTTACAGAAATCTTCTTCACACACAAAATTACAGTGATGTATAGCACGATTAAATACAGTTTCTCAATTCTATTCTAAGTAAGAGTGCTGAAATAAATGCTAGATATTACAGACAAATTATTCCCTTGATTGTAGGCTAAGAATCAGTGTCTGAATTCTCTACTTGAATTGAGGAAATTGCTTGATGTTTGGTTGTTTCCATAATAGATAATGAGATCTAAATGCAAAGAGTAGAAATTTAGTTCTCTCAAATAAAGGACTTTTTCTGCTAAGTATTTTGGTGAATCACGCCACAAAGAAACTAAGATGTAAGGCTGACTGCTATTGTTTCTTTTTGGCCCCCATTTCGAAATGCTTCTCTACATTATAAATTTATAATGAAAGCTTTGAGAAAAGCTCCAAGTTTCAGAACTTCTAATTGGCATAAACAATGGAATTTGGCATACAGACTATGAATACCTTGAGAAGACAAAACTTAAAAGCGGAACAAGACTCACCATAGATCGCACA
>CAIGRT010007880.1:0-11839 GCA_903798405.1 Fraxinus platypoda
ATTCGAAGTGATAGATATAAAAAATTATTTTCTTGTTCAGCGTATGATAAATTTCTGATATTTTGAGGTTGAAACAGATGAAAAACAAGAGAGCTTTTATCTATGTTGGAATAAATAGATAAGAAAAGTTAGCAAATTTTGAAATTTTAAGTGGGAAGTGTTTGATTTTTACTTGTTAACAAAAATGGTAATATTATCTTTTCAATAAAATAATATTTTGTAATTATATAATATATTTAAGTGCTTATTTGTCTTTTAACATTCAAAATATCATTGTGAAAATATGTAATCGTTGAAAATTCAAACGAAAATTAGGAATTTCACCAAAGTAATAAATTTTATAAGTATCGCTTTTTGCTTTTTGCTACGTTTCATGCCAAATTTCTTTGCCGAAGTTAAACAATTGTTTGACATCTTTTTCAGCCAGTAAACAACGGCACGAATATCTAGAATAAGGGGAATTTCATAACCCTTGATTAACTTTCCATTTTACCCTTGATGACGTCTAATGTCCTTTCCTTGACAAAAATTGATACCATCTCACTTTCAATTTTGCTATTTGTACATTGAAATTGCATTCCTCTCACAAAAAGGGGAGGCCCACATTCAATAAAAAATTTGCGAGTCCCCCATTGTGTGGGAGGCTGTCAACCCCAGTGTATATATAGCAAAACCCTTTTACTTTTGACGTGTTTTGAGGAAAATATTTCAGCACATCATTCCCTCCAAATGAATAAGATTCATCATATAATTTTGCAATGTAGACTCTTTGATGCAGCATTGACAGAAGCGATGAAATAACATGAACGAACACGCTATCGAAATTCATTTGATTCCAAACGAATATTAGAACAAGATCACCTTCTAGTTTCTATTGATTCCTAAGAATATCATAATTCTATGCATCAAATTTTTTCATTCCCGCGCGAATGCTGATAATTAGAATTGTTGATTTTTAAATATCAAATACTAGAATTTATGAAAATTGAAGAAAACTCAACAATTCAAATTTCAATACAGATTCGACTCAATTAATTATCATGAGGCTTACAACTCGTATTTAAAATAGTAAATAAAATCTGGATAATAACTAAACACCTAAATAACAACTAACTCTAAATAATGATAAAATTAAAGATAATAATTAACTCTAAATGGAATTAAAATCATAATCTAATTAAAATTATGGAAATTAAAATACAATACATAGATAAAATTGCCTAAATTAAATTATATTCAATCTTCATCATTCTTCCCCATAACTATAATCAATATAAGTCAATATATGTGAAGACCTTTTTAGTACATTGGAATGTACTTGAATTGAAAAGACAATGGACAATCATCACATACTTCTATTATTCTAATTTTTTCTAAACTTGTTCAAACCACCGTAGTAATTAGCAAGTCATGAGTGCATATTACAATGTAAAAATAATAAGATGTTCATCAAATAAGTCAATTGGAGATGCCACTCCTACAGTGGATGATGCTTCGTTTTCAATTCTATTGAAATTTTTTCAAGATTTATGTCTGTACTTGAAGGTTTAAAAATCTGACATATGATATATTTACAGCCTTTTTGTTTTATATTTGAAATCAGGTTCAACAATGAAAAAATATGCATATTGCTTGGACCTCCAACAGTTTAACCTTTGGTATGAATATATTCTTTAAATAAGAGAATTTGTAAGCTTTTTCTTATTCTAATTTATGTTGCAAAAAGTAAAAACTATTGGTTCTTGTAGCTTCCAGTTTGCTCAAGTAACTTGAACCCTCAAAATCAAGTTGAGATTCTCTCCAGCTTAACTTTGTGCTAGCCTACAAGTCCTTCAATGTTGAGCTCTCTCCCTACATCTCGTATTTGTATCGATTACATGTAGGTCCATATCATACTTGGGTCCATTATACATTTATATCATAATCTCTAATTTACATTCGTCGCATTTTTAACATTTCTATAAGGTTTTGTAAGATCCATCCTTTTCCGGGATTATAGAAGTTCACTAATATTTAAAAGGGACAAAAATAAAACAAATTATTTAAGCTTAAATCTCCAAAAATACATTCTTCGAAATAATACCACGAGAGTACAAACAACTCAAATATGTGTGAGACAATACAAAGGCTAACTTTTGCTAATTCAACGTGGAATAATCATCGTATTTATACGAGATTGTCTTCAAAGCCACGTAACAGCATCAAACATGGAAACCCTTTTAACATTTGGTCTTCTTGAAATAAAGAAGTCCAACATATAAATAGATTATTGACATCAATCGACTAACAAGAAAAAAAATCTAGGTTGGATCAACCCACCCGACGCTCAGACCTAAAAAAATCACCCACTTGCGAACTATCAAAATATAGAAGCATATTGTGTTTAATCATGAGAATGAAATAAAAGTGGTGAACCTGTTCTGCATAATCTAACATGCAAATATTTCTCAAATGCAGAATTATATAAATGCATTTGATATACATCAGGTCTCACTCCTGTGACTAAATAAGACCGCTTTAGAGCCATTCATTGCTTGAGAAAAGTATTTTTATATGCTAAAGAACATAATTCTAAAGCTATGGAATCAAATTCATCCTTTATGTTAAGCATTAAATAGGAAAAATATATAAAGCAACTATCTTTTCCCCCAAATATCTTGTACAGACAAGAAGATACTCATTGGAAGAGGATGCAATCTTCTTGATTATATATCAGCATTTCAATCACCATCAGCTGTTAAAATCGTGAAAATATGTTGGTTTTTTCTCTAGAAAAATGCTAGTTGGACAATATATTTAGGATAATTATATATATTCACACAATGGTTTTTGCTAATTGCACTACATTTTCATTGCACTGAAGATCCTCAAGGTTTGATCACCATAGCAGCTATATCCTTAAATTTGCTACTTAAGTCGTTAACTTTTATCTTCAAATTTCCATTAATTAGCACATCTTGTCCCTTCTAACAGTTTCTGTCCAAAAAGTCTATTGAGAGAGCGTAAAAAAACTTATTTGCCCATCATATTTTGAAAAAAAAATATATAAAAGTGCAACAATTTATTTTTCCCTAATTTCAAAGTATGCGAACACATTATTTTGATATGAATGTGCTAATTAATCGAAGTTCGAAGATCAAAATTTGATGAAAAAAAAAGTTAAAAGGACATAGATTCTACAATAAACAAAACGTGAGGAACTTGAGTGCAATTAAGTTATGTTGCGAATACCAATATATTTATGATAGGCACTATTAGATGAAACTAAATAATACAATAATAATTTGTTTCCCTTCTCAATCACGTTAAAAAGCAAGACCAAACACGAGTATTTATCCTCGTAGCTTAAATAAATTTAAAATAAATAAAGTAATATCCTTTTCAACAAGTTGAACTTCTAAAATAACTGAAAATTAACATCATGATACAAGTACATACTCAAATCCAATTTTAAAAATGGCCAACAATTAGCATATTATTGGAAATGTTGATGCCAATACCATTCAACTACGAGATACTTGAAAGTCGATGAATCAACGTTTTCAAGAGTAGAATCGAGCCCAAAAGGGCAAGCCATGCTTTATTATTGTTATTATGTAAAAATAGTTGGTAATAAATGGTGTTTGATATTCAAGTGACATCTTAATTTCTTGAATAATTATGCCTCCAAATCCGAGACTATAAGGAGGTGGTACACTGAGTGTTAGGTCATGGCCTTTCATTTGAATAGGACAGACATTGAATTTAATCAACATAATTCCCTTGCTGTTTTTAGCTCTACGCTTGATTAGAAGACATATTCATGGACTCCACTTAATTTTGAGGGTAAGAGATGCTTTACTTTGTGATTGTAATAATTTTTCATTAATAAATCTTATATATCACTGCCTGTGACCGTTTTTTTATAAAATTTGATGGAAATCCAACTCTTGCTTTTGGTCGACTCAATCAATACGAATTCTCTAGAGAATGTTTATGCTTTTTTGAAATTAGTGGTTTGGCAGCCCTTGCGTGATTCATAAGATTCTATAGTATATAATTTCACTTAGCTTGCCTCTCCCATGACTTTGCAAACCAACCACGGTTGCCTCCGACTAATAGGGCGAGCAACGTAATGGAGTCCCTAGGATGGACGACATCAGTGAGAGCCCAGACCATAGTGGCTTTAGAGACAATCTTTTACTACTACCCTGGAGAAGAACAAATAACCAGGAATTTAAAGAGAAGAATATCAAGATGCAGTCCAAACAAACATATTTAATACAACACATCTTGCCCTTTATAAATATCCCTCCAATCTTTACTGAACATTACTACGCCAAGAAAGCATTGCAAATGGAAGACCAAATGAATAAAAAGAGACAACAATGTTTACAAAGTCACATCTGCTAATCCATCAATTTCTAGTAAGCAGTAATCTGTCTCCTAAGTTTCTTCCACGCTCGAAAACACTGTTGACGATTTCAGCTCATGAACTTCAGAAGTTGTCAGTTGCCATCGGAACCTGAGATTAGTCTGGACGAATGTTAGTCATCGTGAGCATAACCTTTGCTCGCTCATAACATATCCAGACCCAAAATTTAAATATTAAATGGATCACTGCGAACTGAGGGATCTACCAGTAACGGGAATGGAGGCAACTTGATGAAATTGTTGAACCATTGTGCTCTAGTTATTAATGCCCTTGGAAGGTGCAGCACCATTCTTTGCAGTTTGCTCCAAGAGTCGAACAAGTGAAATAAAGATTTCCATTCTCGTGACATCCCTGTTTGCCTGATCAAACTAGTACACACATAAATGGTTGTTCCAGAGATTCAATAACAGATCACACCTACTGCACACACGCACCCCAAGGAAAAAGAAAGAATATAGACAGAGGCAAGATTGGAAGGAAAAAAAAAACATTACAGCATTCAAATACAATGCTATGGTGAATACTACTTAAAACATTACCTCTACTGCAAAGCGTGCCCAGATTTTGTCATTCCGATTTTCCATAACCCCCTTCAGAATGGTTAGCCCCATTCCTCTAATCATATCAGCTATTTCCAGAAACAAACCTCGTTCTTCACAGAGCATCTGTCTCGAAAGGAAAAATTCAAAATAATGTCGCTAAGCTTGTAAAAATAACAAATTCCAGTAACATTAGGTAACGATGAACATAACTATCCACATCTCGAGATGTAAGCCATGCAAGTAATTACCTCCACAAGCATTTGACGAGGCTGATTTAGATCCTCAACTATTATAGGGCAGACCATAGATTGTGAACCAACTTCATAAGCCCATGTAGCT
Source organism: Fraxinus platypoda (assembly GCA_903798405.1). Lineage (NCBI taxonomy): Eukaryota > Viridiplantae > Streptophyta > Magnoliopsida > Lamiales > Oleaceae > Fraxinus > Fraxinus platypoda. The sequence goes on from CAIGRT010007880.1 coordinate 5,296, forward strand.
CCTCCTTCAAGATTATCTCTTAAAAGTACTCCGCCATCCTTGTTAACAATCTGAAGCTTACACAAGAATATAAGCAATCATATATTTGTTTCAAATTTTCTATCCAACCGAGGTCTAGCTGTCTGCTCTTATATTACTTTTTATGCCAATTCTTTTGAATCAATTATTTACATGCACATGTGTGTATGTGCGGTCATCAATTGTCCTATCCTAAGTTTAATTTTGATCAATTTTCGACATAGTTCAAAAAGAATCCAAAGCTTGGAGAAGTCTAAGTCCGAATCCCGCACCTTTGACTCTCCTGTTTGTTTTAGCTTTTCAGCATGCTTTGTGACACTTTGCAAGAAAAGCATATGCTTGATAGTGCGTTCAAGAAGAGCGTCAATGCTACACTGTTAAAACAAATTAAACACGAATGAATAGAAGAACCAATAGATCTAAGAAATAGATTATCTTAAAAAGAAAATAGAAAAGTCGGACTGAAACAAGAAGTGTCACCTTAGCCCCATTTGGCACAATTTCCCTTAATTCCTTGACACGGTCTTGGATCATTTGGCGATCTTTTGGTCTGGGTCTTGGATTTTCTCCAGGTTTAAGCCTCTTGCGAGTTGTTTTGCTCGTTTCATCAGGCTTTTTAGAGTATCCAGTAGACACACTGCTACTCTGTATCATCTCACGACCCTTTTCAATCCATGAACTTATTTGTGATCCGTAGATGGAGCTACTTTGAGAAAGGGTTCCTGAATCACCCTTGGAACATCCAGACCTAAATGAGCAAGAACTCGATATTTCCGCTTTTACCATATATTTTGGAATGCCAAATAACTCTTCCTTCATTTGATCAGAAATCCTAATCCCCCGAGAGGGAAGTGAAGCATTATATGCAGAGGAGCTACTCGGATATGTCGATGTTGTCTTGCAAGAAGCATTGTCATCCAAGCTCGAAGAATGAACCCTGGAGACCACAGCATCTAAGAGATGGTCACTGCCTGTCACAGAGAAAATACCACTATCTGAATTTCCTTGGCTAGTAGGATATATTTCTGAAGTACCATCCTGGCTTATTATAGCTAAAGGATTAGTCTTGGCCAAATTATTTGTATTCATATCTGGTAGACCGTTCAAACTACCAGTCCAGCAACTACGCAATAGTTCGTTCTTAAGATCAATACCCAAAATATCAAACAAATCATCTCCTGATTGAGTTTGGACACATCCGTCTTCATATATAGCATTTTTCAGTGGCAAATTCTCGTGTCCAAATTCATGTTGTCTGTCATCTTGAAGAAAGCCAGAATTGATCCCAGCCAAATTCGGATGCTCTTCATGTTGAGAGTGGGTAATATTATTCGTGTGAATTGACTTTTTCTCTAATCTGTCCTCGGCTGCTTTCAACTCATTCTTTGCAAATTTATTATCCATAGAGTGATGTTTGCTACCAGAGCTATGAGCAAGCAAGTGATTTGTAGTCAAATAGCATGAAGAATCAGAAACAGATTCTTCCATTTTGGAAGAATTAGCACTAGGAAGCCCACATGAGGTTAATTGCATGGAGGCAATATTTCCATTGGATGGCCTATACGTTGTATCTGAAACAGAATTTGTTCCTGATATTAATTTCACATGGCCACCTGCACCTTCATGTAGTCCATTAACTTCAACTGATGGGATAGTCACAGAATCTTCATTAGAACCCGAAATCAGACCAGAATTTGTTCCCAGTGCAGACATCGGAATGCCAGTGGACACATTTTGGTTGCTAAAATGGCCTTGAGTTCCATAACCCGACAATATTTGACATTCCGCCCATCTTAAATTGCCATTATTTAATGTAGATGAACTGCAAGAAGGTTGTTGAACTAATATGGACCTTGGGATATTCAGAGAACCCTGTTGGTTCAGCCATATTTCGGGATTTGAGGTGATAACTTCAGCTTTTGTCACTGCATGCACCAATTGGTTTTTGGAATTAAAGTTGAACTTAAAAGCCGAATCAAGCTCTGATTCCTGGTGTTTATCGTGTGGCTTCACATGATTTCCATTCAAGTTCGAGGATTGAAATGCTGCATCATTTGACAGTAGATTATTCTGGATTTGTCTTGCTGAAGAACAGGATGTTTGACTGACAAATCCAGAAGTCTGAGTTGAGTTTCCAGCATAGTTGTAACTGTCAGCAATGGGAGGAGTAGGGTTCATAATATTTGATCCAAGATACAAATTTCCAGGAGTAAAATTTCCAAGACATTCTGACACCCTTCTTTCTGGAGAGAGTACTTCTGCTGTATAATTATCAGATAGTAATCCACCAGCTGCATATCCCATCTGAAGTACCAAGTTCTTCACATCATTTATAAATATCATATTCTCCATAATCTGAGACAGCAAGACATTTACATTATATCAAGAACAAGATAAGGCATCAAAAGACTAAGAATTATGCACAATTTGTATTACTGGACTCTAAAGCAAAATTTAACTTGGGATTTGCAGAAACATCAGAGAGGGGAAGAAACAACTATGACCACCCCGAGTTTATTAAATAGTAACAAGGCATAGTTTGCTGTAATATGAACTTCATACTGGAATTTCACGGAATGTAGAGAGATCTTGAATTATAAAAGTCTCCCTTGACTAGACACGTGGGAGTGAAGAAAAAGAAGACTTACTGCCAAGTGTGAACCAAGTTGAACAATGCCATGAGGAAGAATGGGAATAACTGCCACTGTCTGATAGAAAGCAAAGAATCAGTGAAACAACAAAACACAGAGCAGCAAACAAAAACAAAGAAAGTGCATATTTATACCTGCATTCCAGCAGAAAATTGTTGACATAGGTCTTTCAGAACCTAAAAAGAAGAAAGAGAGGAGAATTTTACTGTTATGATCCATAATGCAGATCACTATTTATACATCTTACAAATTTCCAGAATGAATTGCTTTTGTGTATATTTTTGCAGCAGTCCATTTTAACTGAAATGAGCTTACAGGCTAGCCAAACCTAATACAAACTTAAAATGGGCTGACTTCCAATGAAGAAGTACTAGCAGCTTAAAACAAGTATACGTAACTTTTATTTTAAGGTGGTTTAGAAGCAAGAGCATATGTAAAATGCGCTAACAGAAGCATCTTATACCATACCTCTGGTGGATGGGGTTCTTTTGTAAAATTCTCAGAAAAAATCCATTGATGGTTTCCAGTAAATGCAGCCCTTCCAACTAGTCTGGAAAACAAAATCATAATGTAACTAAATTGTGCTTCGTGCAACTCCATTAAAATCTCATATACAGTAAGGAATGCAACTAATCATAGAAGTAGAAGGAATGCAACTAAGCATAGAAGTAGTACCCTTCTCCTACAATATTAACATGCTTGTCCGACATCATCTGTTTTACAAGCACGTGCACTTTGTTCCCTGCTTGAACCCTGGGCGGTAAAATGTGATCTTCAGTCGAAACCCAGGAAGCATTATAATCTTCGTAACCGAATTTTGGATTCTCAATTCTGGAAATCCCTGGTAGAGCAGTACATGATAGGGGTGCATAATAACATTCTTCCCAAATTAAAAGCCTGCCAAATCAAATTTCAGTCAAAATCAGCATGTTGGATCTTCCAATAAACCCAATCCAAACTATATTTATATGTTGGAACATTTTATTATTAGTATATTATTCATTCGTGGAAAATTTGATAAGTCAAATCATATCGATAGATAGAAGATCATTGGTTGGGTTGCAAAAACCAACAATATGTAAGTGGAGTATTAGCATGAAGGTTACTAGAAAACATAATGGTGGAAAAGAATTAGTTCCATATATATTTTAACATATATCTCCATAAATTATGAGCATAAAGTGTCTTATGAATACCTCTTCTATAATGTTATTCTTACTACTTACTAGATATACACGTGCATATATGCATGTCTACATATAGTGCATATTGGTTTGAGATACACGATGTTATAGTTTGGATATTGTACACTAGAGGGATAACTCAAGATATTTCTATTTCCACTAGTTCTTGATTGTTCTTGATCACATAGGCTTCAATCTCCTTCAACACAAGCGTTATATTTTCTCACATTAGCAGGAAATCAAATATGGTTCGAATATTTCGTATTGATTCCTCTCAAAAGGCCTAGTGTTTACATATTTACTTCTCAACAATATTACAGTACTTTGATATATAAGTGTAATCTCCCAATTTCATGTATCCTTTCTAGTGGCTGACAGTGAAAAAAAATAGAGGAAAGAAACAAAATCCTGGAATTGTTGAGGACAAGAAGTTAAGTACATATAGATTCAAACAAGAAAGTATTAGAAATGAACAAATTTCTGCATAGGAAATCATAACAGTAGAAAGGATTTCATAGGATTCTCCAAGACAAAGCAAATGGACAACCCACAAAACTCCAAAGATAGATAAATTGACAGTTACTAGATCACAAAGCAAAAACAAGGCAACAGAATCCAACCAATCTACTATACTTCAAATCAAATCTTGTTTAAAGATTAGGCAGCTTTAAAACATAGCCAATAATAATGAAACAAATAAACTTACTTAAATAAAATCCTCTAATTTGGTCAAAGAAAAAATATGGCAAAGATAGGGACTGAACACTGAATGTTTAGTAGTTGCACTTGGTTCCCTGTTTTGCTGGAGCTGAGCAAGAAAGTACCATCAGATTGGGATTCTTTTATTTTCATTCGCTTTCTAATAACAAAGCTCAACACAAAATTCAAGAAGAAAATGATTACATGCAAATTAGCCAAAAAGAACAGCTAAAAAGCACAGATCTAACAGTAACATTTATACAAAAAATCATAAATTTCATCACAATTAATTGAAACAAAACTAAAATCCCAATTAAGGGGGTGGTTTTTCTTGAAATTCTTTCATTAAAAATGAAAATATTTTATTTTTATGTACTTACTTGGGGTTTTGGCAACCAATTTTCCAGAAAACAGCATAATCCCACTGGTTGACTCCACAGAGGGTCTTGAGAACCTCTTTGAATAGATACCCCATTGCAAACAGTTACTAAATGGAGCAGTATCAGTATACAACAACATGCACCAATGAACAGAAGAATATATGAATATTCTTGGATGTGCCTAGAAAAAATCACTTCAAGAGATCAAATCCAGAACAGAGAGGATAGGGGGGAATTATTATGATTAGTCCTCCCTGAGGGAAAACATTTTCTTTCCTTTTCTTCTTTTCTTTTTCCTCAATATATTAACAAGGCTTAAAGCTTAAGCTCCTCTGCAAGATGCACGCCCTGCCTGTTTAGTTCTCAAGCCACCACTTCTTTTTCTCAATCTAACCCAATTCCCAGCTATCATGCACTTGCAACCCATTCTTCAGAAAGAAAACAGAAGGGAAAGGAAGAGAAATTTTTTAAATGAAAATACAAGAACCCTTTGGCTTTGATGAAAGAACTCTACACTATCCCACAAGCTCTGAGCTCAAAGTTAACCAAAGCAGTAATTTTCTCCATTCTTCAGAAGAAAAAAAATATGAACAATTACAAGTATATAACTAGATAAAACTCTAATATATGAGTGTGTGAGAAAAGATCAGAGCTTTCAGTGATTCTTGAGCTGAAAATTTTTCAAAGAGCAAAACTTTAAGCCAGTGTGTTCTTTGTGTGAATCTGTGAAATGTGAACTGTGGTTTCTCTTTTAATGCGTGCTTTTTCCTAGTGAGGAAGATGATGGGGGAAGTGTGCTAAATTGAGCCACGTGATGATTAATCAATGAGAATAGGGTAATGGAAACAAGGATGGAGTTTAAAGAAAATTGCAATTTCTGCCATTTGTGGGTCTTTTGGTCGGTTTTCTGGTCATTTTCAACCGGGGGGAGGGTAGGGTAGGGTGTGTGTGCAAAGAATTTGGAATTGGTTTAATCATTTGGACCTGATCTATTTATCATTTTCAAATTATTTTCTGTTTTCGATTTTTCAAAACAGTGAAGATGCGCTCTCTTTTCTATTTTCGAAAACATATTTTTGAAAACACGTTAAAAATTTACAAAGAAAACTCAAAACGACAAATTGGGTGTTTTTAATTATAATCAAGCTAAAATTTTCAAAACGCATTTTGGGTGTTTTCAATCACCACCACCGCGACCCACCACTGCACCACAGTCGCCGCCTTCACCCCAAACAAAAGAATAGCCGACCCAAAATCCAACTTGAATTCCAACATCGAGTTAGTTAGATTTCTCACATATGGTGCCTACATAAAATCAAACTTCATCCCAATTTCGAATAATAGCTATATCTCTTAAACAAATCCCCTCTGCTTTTCTTCATCCCCTCGGAACCATGGCCAACTTTGACAAAGAAACCACCATTAACCTCACCTGAGAGTCCCCAACAACAACTATCCACGACCCATTTAACAACATTGAGACATCTGGTTTCTTCAACTTTTGAAACCCACATTTAGCAACACTTCCAGACTGCGTCCATTTTCACGGCAGCTTCTCGTTAACACGGAGAAATACGTATAGTACCTTGATTTGGGATACCGCGTGAGATAC
>CAIGRT010007897.1:0-20766 GCA_903798405.1 Fraxinus platypoda
TTTATGCAATTCTAAAATTTGTTCATAAGGTACATTTTCAATTTTGCCAATCAATCTGAATAAATTGCTGTATAAAAAAAAAACCCATACAGCAACGTTTAAAAAACGTTGCGAAAGACAGTCTTTCACAACGTTTAAACGTTGTCGTAGCCGTAGGCTGTTTTTGTTGTAGTGGACTTAGCTATCTAGATCACATTTCTTTGTCCGCAATGAAAACTTTCTTTAACACTAAATCTCCCACGTTAAATTTTTTTATGAGAACCTTGAAATTGAAGTGTTTTTCTAATTTTCTTTGATATATAGGGAGTTTTATTTGGGAATCATTTCGTTTTTCTTTCAAGAGGTCTAACTTGCGTACATAGCTTCTTCATTCTATTCCTTGATATAGTTTAGTTCCCTTGCCAAACTTAAGCTTATTTCTTTGAGCACCATAGCTTCGATACCATAAGCTAAAAGAGAAAGGAGTTTCTCCCGTGGCAATTTTGGTAGTGTTGCAGTATGACCATAAAATTTGTGGTAATTCATCCGCCCATAATCCTTTCACAGAGTCAAGCTTTTTTTTTTAAGGATGCTCTTCAATATTTTATATACATCTGTGAGTTTTGGGATAATATGGAGTGGAGAAATATCAATGAATTCCCAGTTCTTCGCACATGGCTCTCAATTTCTTCCCTTAAGATTGTGTACCATTATCTTAATAATAGAATTTGGTACTTTGAATCGACATATGATATTATTCCAAATGAACTTACCAGTATTGGTCTCGGTGATGCTTGTAAGGGTTCTGCTACAACCATGAATCTCATATTAGATTTTCCTCTAGGCAACGGTTCAAAATTGATACCCCATTTTGCAAAGGTCTAGTGGCTATTATTAGTAGTCAATTTTTGTGCGGGTTGTTGAGGTATTGCTACGAACTTTTGACACCTTTCGCATCTTGTGGTAAAATTTATGGCATCCTTTCTCATAGATGGCTAGTATATCCTTGTTTCAAAGCTTTTTATTCCAGAGAATTTTCATTAGTGTGGATTTCACAAATGCCTTCGTGTATTTCTCACATTACATGTGTGACTTCATCATCATCATCATTACATGTGTGACTTCATCATCATTAATAGTTTTCTCACCTCTTTTTTATTTTCAGGGATTGTTCCATCCTTTAAGTAGGATATAATTTCTTTCATCCATGAAGTTGTCCCTTGTATCCATAGGCTTTCTCCATTTTCCGATTAACTGATGGGTTTGTAGTAATTTCATCGGCATGATTTTAAATAGCTCCACATGCTTCGTACTTGCAAATTTTGATAATGCATCAACATACCTTTTTTTTTCTGGGGATCTGTGAGAGCTAAAATTTATTGAAGTATTTTGATGAGTTCATGACTTCGGTCAAATATGCAACCATCATTTTATCTTTGGCAATAAACCTTCCATTGACCTGATTTACCACCAATTGTGAATCACTTTTGTTTCTATCTTTTGGGCATGCGTCTCTTTTGGTAATCGTAAACCAGTTAGCAAGGCCTCATATTTGGCTACATTGTTTGTTGCTTTGAATCTGAACCTTAATGTGTAATTCAGCTTATGTCTTTCTGGACTTGTCAAAAGTGTCCATACTCCAGTGCCTCTTTCTCCTGATGATCCTTCCATAAATAGTTTTCATGTTTCTTATTGAAGCTTCAAGAATGGAGACATCCAACAGTTTGGCAATGAAATTTGCTAATGCTCGTGCCTTTATTGTAGATGCCTTTTATAGCTTATTTCGAACGCACCAATTCTAGGTTTTTGTATATCTTGCTTGAGTGGAAAATTGGTCATTACTTTGATACTATGACTTTAGAAATAGGTCATAGTTTTTGTACCGCTCTACTAAGATAAGGCCAACTTCTCCTTATCACGATATCAAGCCTTAGCACCTTATAGAGCTTTACTAACGTAATATACTGACAATTATTGTTGCCCTTCTTCTCTTACTAAAACGAAACTTACTGCTACTTTAGAAATTGCTAGATATAGAAATAACTTTTCATCATTTAGTGGCTTGGCTAACAGTGGAACTTTTCCTATATGTTCCTTTTAGGCCTAAAAGCCTTGTTTGCATTCTTCAGCTTATTTAAATCTTTTTTTCTCATTTTAATGTTTAGCATTTATCTATAGCTCATGAAACAATTTTTCTTAAGGTTATGACCCTGTAAGACTTTGTACTTCTTTTTGTTAGAGATGGTATTTCTATAAGAGCTCGGATACGATTAGGGTTCACCTCAGTGCCTCTCTGATTTACCATGAATTCTAAGGATTTTTTGGACATGACTCCAAAAGCACATTTCAGCGGTTCAAGTCTCATCCGATATTTTCGGAGTATGCTAAGGCTTCTTCAAGATGTTTTAAATGATTTTTAGCTCGAAGGCTTTTGACAATCATATCATTGATATATACCTCCATTGTTTTGCTTGTCTAGTCTGCAAACATTTTATTTACTAGCCTTTCATAAGCAAGCCAACATTTTTCAATCTAAGTTGCATTACCTTTTAACAATACATTTCTCGATCTGTTACGAAGCTAGTATGCTCCTCGTCTGGTCCATATGTAAAAAGTTTTCTTTCTAATTTTTAAACGTTAAACCCCAAGATTTTATTTTCCCAATTAGATTTTTTTTTAACGTCAATTTGTGTTCCTTTGTCCTCTAAGTTAGTCCATGTGATACAAAATTTTTAACACTCATTTTTCCTCTAACTCATTTTCGACTACACATTCTTCTAATAAAGTAATTTTGCACATGAACCCATAATTTTTCTCTATTTTTTAACTACACATTTTTTCAAAGATCACTTTTCACAAAATCTGTTCTTAAGAATTTTACATATAAAAGGCCCTTGGTGTCATGGATTACCTAGTTGCTGCATTGAAGGACTACATTGTTACATTGAGGTACCTCTAAAATCGTGAGTCTAAGCATTTGTACCGACTCACTAATACAAGTTTTTAGTTAATTGTCTCTAAAATTTTCACATTCTAGAAAGTTAATTCAAAACATGCACTTTTCATACAGTTAAGGGACATAAAACCATAGTTATTAAAACATGACCAAATCGGTTGATTCAGTCCGAGAACCGTTGAACCGTACAATTATTCGGTCCGATTGGCAATATTTGGTCCAATTTCAAATGAAACAATCAAGAACCAGTCAGACCAATTCGTTACAGCCTTAAACCCGACGATTTTCAGTGAGAACTGGAACCAATTCACATTGAACCAGATTTCAAATTGGTCTCCAGACTCCGAGCAAAATTATTATATTGATTTTGCATGGAGAGAGATCTGAACCCACAATTCTATGTAAGGAGCATTAAAACCATTTACTTGGTGACCCGATATTTTTTCGGGTCGGCAATCGGGTTGGCTTGATAACTATGCATAAAACAATATGATTTTGAACAAATCTTAAATCTAAACCATTAATCTTACTTTACTGATGAGAAACCAATTTTTTGCGGTGAAGTATAGATTTCTTTATTTTTTGCTACCAATTATTTTTGCATATCAATGCTTCAACTATCTTTGCACTCAATGCTAAAGGAATCCAAGTATCCCACACTTGGAGCAAGCTCAAGACTAATGGTGGATATTTGGCTAATACATTTTTAGTAGTTTGAGCTACAATCTTGTTTGGAAAAAACATAAAAAAATGGAAGTCAAAATCAACAAGTAATTTTAATCAGATAAGGACTATAACTTTTATCAACTTTTCGAATATACATTTTATTCATATGTTTTTATTTTTAAATTATTAAATGGTTTACTTCAATTTAAATTGCATTTATAATATCACTCTTTGGAAGAAATGTTTTTATTGGTATGGTTAGCCATATTCTTCAAAATTCATTTTTCCCCAATTTATTTTCAGCCACACTCTTTCAATGAAATAATTTTAGACATAAATATAATTTTTTTCCCAACATTTTAACCGTATATTCTGAAAAAACCATTTTTTAAAAATCTATTTAAAGAAAAAAGGGTTAAGGCAGAATTTATAAGCCCGGGAGAGGGAGGCAGGGATTCAAACTTTGCGCGGACACACAAAAGGCTCCCCAAGAAACTTCATTTGCTACCAAGTAAAAGGTTAGATCTTATGCTTGCAATAGTTTTTTGTTTGAATCTAATGGGCTCTGTTCGAATTACTATGACAGATTCCATGTGCAAGTCATGAATTTTGAAAGAAAGCTTCAATTTAAAATAGGTTCTCTCTAAGTGACATTTCCTTAGACTTTTCTGTCGTCACCCTTGTTGAATTTTCTGCAACAATATTTAATTTGTGAAAATTGAGGTTTTGTTCATAATATAGGAATCATTAGCTGGCAGCTGCTTCCAACGAACCAAAATAGGAATCATGTAGAATGTAGACAGCTGGACATTCTAGAAGAACGATAGAAGAAAAATCGGTTGCAAATTGTTACATAAAACTGAATTTCTGGCGCATTGTAAATGGTTCAGATTCTGTTATTTTAGATTCTTTATTTTGTTTCCTTTGTATTATAAATATTCATGCATTGTAATTATTTGAAGTAAGAAAGAAATGAAAGGATAAAAGTCTTGCTTCCATTCAAGTCCATTCTTTTGTTGTTACACATTCAAATTTTACATTGTATCAGAGCCATAAATGGAAGAATCAAGCAATCAAATTTTTTCTTTTCATAATGATGAGCAGCGTCCAGGTGCTAACCAAAATCAATCAGTCCCCACTGCTCATGATCCAACTCAGCTCACAAGTCCTTTCTACATTGGTAGCGGTGATGGCTCAGGTGCAATACTGGTAACACATACTCTGGATTCAAACAATTACCATTCATGGGCTAGATTTATGAAAAGAGCTCTGCGTATTAAGAATAAATTGGGGTTCATAGATGGCAGTATCTGTGAGCCATCAGACCCCAATGATCCTCTAATGGAACACTGGTTGAGATGTAATGAAATAGTGATAACTTGGATGCAAAATACCATGGCATAGATATCAAATGCAGCACAGTTTATGCAGAAACTGCTCATCAATTCTTACTGGAATTGGAGCAACGTTTTGCTCAACAAAATGCACCAAGGATTTTTTAGGTGAAACAGGGCATTACAGCGTTGTTGCAAAATCAGGATCCTGTGAGTGTGTACTTTTCTAAGCTGAAAACCTTACTTGATGATTTGATGAACTATGTATCCATCACTAACTGCACCTGTGGAGGTTTGAAGATAGTGATTGAAAATCAGCAACGAGATCGGGTGATGAAATTTCTGATGGGCCTCAATGACTCTTACAAAGGGATAATGGCTCAAATTCTGTTAATCAAGCCCTTTCCTAGCCTAAATGAAGTTTACTCAATTGTCCAACAAGAAGAGAAAAGGAAGAAAATATTTAATACTAGTTTGAGCAAGGAATCTATGGCCTTGCTAAGCAGAAATAATACTGATAAACAATCTGGTGGGTCACAGAAAAGGGATAGGTACTATTGTACCTACTGTAAGATCCCAGGACATTCTCTAGAAAGATACTTTAAGGCCAACACAGATAGACCTGTGTGTTCATACTGTCAAATGCCAGGCCACACAGCAAAGAGATGTTTCAAACTAAATGGATATCCAGCAAACCACAAGTCAAATGGGAAGGGTAGACCTATGGCGAATTATGTTGCTGTAGGTGCAACTTCTGATCAGGAAAATGTAGAAGACAAATCTCAGATGCCATTGACCCAGGAGTAGTACTCACAGCTTTTGGCACTCTTAAAATCTGCCCCTAGCACTCAAATTTCCACCCATTCAGCTAACAATGTTCAAAGCATGCGTGTGCCCTTCTCTACTGATTATAAGATGTCTGGTATATGTTCTTTGTCTGCCTTTTCTTCTAAACCTCCTAGAACTTGTGACATTCCATAGATTTTAGATACAGGAGCAACAGATCATATGATATGTTCTAAATGTTTTTTTCACTCCATTCAAGCTGATATCTCATCCATAGTAACTCTACCTAATGGAGAAGTAGTACATGTTACCTACATAGGAACATCCAAAGTTACAAAATCAATCACGCTCAGTAATGTTCTCTGTGTACCTCATTTCTCTTTCAACTTGATTTCAGCCAAGAAATTGGCTCAAGAACTAAACTGTTGCCTTATTTTTTTTTCCTTTGATTGTTGTTATATTCAGAACCTCTTAAGATGGACAACGATTGGAATGGGTGAGGTGAAGCAAGAACTCTATCATATATTGCAAGAGGATGTCTCTCCTTTAGCCCTATCAATCATCTTGGCCAAACACAACCTGAAAACCAGTATTCATACTTCTGTGAATAATGTAGAATTCTTTGACCTCTGGCATTACATGTTGGGTCATTCCTCTTATCTTAAGTCACATAGTGATAAATTTCGTGTTATTTGTCCATTAGCAAAGTAATACAAGCTGGCTTTTCCTAATAGCCAGCACAAAACCAATGCTTGTTTTGAGCTAATACATTGTGATATTTGGGGCCCTTGCAATGTAGTCATGATGGTTCTAAATATTTTTTTAACTATAGTAGATAATTTCATTAGATGCACTTGGATTTACATGTTGAAACTGAAATCAGAAGACACCACTACCTTGCAACATTTCTGCACTATGGTGGAAAATCAATTTGAAACTAAGATAAAAATTATTCGAAGTGATAATGAGGGGAGTTTATCATGAAAGATTTTTACCTACAAAAAGGGATAATACAAAACATCGACACATTTTAAACGTGGCAAGTGCTTTGAGGTTTCAAAGTGAGATTCCTATAAAATATTGGAATCATTGTGTTCTAACAGCTATATATTTGATAAATAGGACTCCCACTCCTCTATTAAATCACAAAAGTCCTATTGAAATTCTTTTCAAAACTAAACCAAACTATGATCATCTCAAAGTTTTTGGATGTTTAGCTTTTGCCACTACTCTTGTTCAAGGAAGGCATAAATTTGATCATAGGGCCAGGAGGTGTGTATTCATTGGTTACCCCTTTGGTACTAAAGGATATAAACTGCTAGACTTAGATAACAAAAAGATTTTTCTCTTTCGAAATGTGATCTTTCATGAGACTGTTTTTCCATTCAAAAACATAAGCTGTCATGACTCTTTGCCAAGTCCCAATGAGCTCAGTTATACCAAAAGTCCTATTATTTCCAATACCAACCTGCCTTCTCGACATAATACCATTGATCTCCATATGACATAATCACCTAGTTTACAAACAAATGGAGCTGGTGAACCTGTTAACAGTGCACCGCAGGAACCAGAGCCTGAACAAACCACCTATACACATTTACCTCGAAGGTCAAACAGAATAAGGAAAGCTCCAGCACACCTCCAAGACTTTATATGCCAGCACACCACTTCTCTTCACACATCTCAGTTGTTGAATGATCAAAAGGTACAAAAGCAATTAGGTAATCCTTTTCCTCTTACTGCTAGCATGACTTATGACAAATTGTCTACCCTATACAAAGCATTTGTGACCTCAATACCTAGAAGCTAATTTAACTCCTGAATGGAGAGCTGCCATGAAAGCTGAGATTACTGCCCTTGAACTTAATGATACCTGGGTGATTGTCGACTTACCTCCTGATAAGGAAACAATAGGCTGCAAGTGGGTAAATAAGATCAAATTTAATGCTAATGGAACTATAAAAAAGTACAAAGCAAGACTTGTTGCAAATGGATACACGCAGCAAGAGGGGTTGGATTATCATGGGACTTTTTCACCTGTGGCAAAAATGGTGACGGTAAGAACCTTGTTAGCAACTACAGCAGTTAAAGGATGGATTCTACAACAATTTGATGTTAATAATGCATTCTTGCATGGAGATTTGGAAGAGGAAGTATACATGGATCTACCACCTGGATATCTTGGCAAAGAAGGGAGAAAACTATGCAAACTCAAGAAAAGTCTCTATGGACTTAAGCAAGCCTCTCGCCAATGGTATTCAAAACTTTCAAATTTTATTATTCAGCGGGTACTCTCAATCCAAAGCTGATTATAGCTTATTTACAAAGGGGACTGACACTTCTTTTACAGCCATCTTAGTGTATGTGGATGATATAATAGTTGTTGGCAACTGCATAGAGACAATCAACCAATTGAAGTGTTCTCTTGATAATCAGTTCAAAATAAAGGATCTTGGGAAGCTGAAATACTTTCTTGGCATTGAGGTTGCCAGATCAACAAAGGGGATTTATTTGTGCCAACGAAAATATGCTTTGGACATCCTAGAAGACCCAGGTACCATTGGATCAACTCTTGCAAAATCCCTCTAGATCAAAATGTCAGACTATCCAGGGAAGATGGAAACCTTCTGCCTGAACTTGTACTCTACAGAAGATTGATTGGGAGACTGTTATATCTTACCATTACAAGGCCTGATATATCCTACTCAGTACAACTGTTAAGTCAATTTATGGATAATCCTAGACTACCACACTTACATGCAGCACACAAAGTCTTACGATATATAAAGAGCTCAACAGGGCAAGGATTATTCTATCCTGTGGATTCTGAAATTCAGCTCAAAGGATATGGTGACTCGGATTAGGGTGCTTGTCCAGACACTAGGAAGTCTGTGACGTGTTTATAGGGAATTCTTTGGTGTCTTGGAAATCGAAGAAGCAGGGAGTTGTCTCTAGGTCATCTATTGAAGCATAATGCAGGCAATGGCCAATGTATGCTGTGAATTAACTTGGCTTGGCTATTTATTTAAGGACTTACAAGTTGCACATCCACAAAGTGCAAAGTTGTACTGTGATAACAAATTAGCCATACACATTGCTACAAATCCTGTCTTTTAGGAAAGAACAAAACACATAGAGATAGATTGTCACTTGATTCGGGATAAAATTCAAGAAGTGAGTATTTCAACGGAATATGTGACCAGCAAATCTCAGGTGGCAGATATCCTTACCAAGAGCTTAGGTTCTCAAAACTTTTATTCTTGTATGCTCAAGATGGGAGTAGTAGATATCTACTCTCCATCTTGCGGGTGGGCTATTAAGAAACAAGGCTGAAGCTAATGAAAGAGAAGCTGAAGCTGATAAAATCGATGGAGAGTCAGCCGAGTTGAGCAAAAGAGAATTGGAAAGGACTACACATCAACACATTAGCTGGCAACTGCTTCCAACGGACCAAAATAGGAATCATCCAGAATGTAGGCAGCGGACATTCTAGAAGAAAGATAGAAGAAAAATCGGTTGCAAATTGTTACATAAAACTGAATTTCTGGCGCATTGTAAATGGTTCAATTCTGTTATTTTAGATTCTTTATTTTGTTTCCTTTGTATTATAAATACTCATGCATTGTAATTATTTGAAGTAAGAAAGAAATGAAAGGATAAAAGTCTTTCTTCCATTCAAGTCTTTCCATTCTTTTGTTGTTGCACATTCAAATTTTACATGTGATGATAGCAGCATAAAATTATTTTTTTCCCTTTCATCATCAACCCTATCAAATTTCTTGTTTTAGCTGTAAATTGGAATTTTCTTTACCTATTAGTTTGGTAATTCTTTTAGTTTTTGCTTCCGTACGTTGTGCATAGTGCAGTGACCATCAATTTTTTGTTTTCATTTACAGTTTTAATACAAAAGAAAAAAAATCATAATTTTAGATATAAAATTTTCTTAATGGATTAAATTTCATTATTGTGGGGTTGAATTTTAAACTATTAAAGGGAGGGGATATTTCATTGTATGACACAACTTGAAAATAAACTTGAAAGATTACTTTCTATATATTCTATACTATATTCCTATAATTTTGATAACTTGATATGGCTTGTCCATTACCTCCCTATGGTCATGTCTATAAATGGAGAATCGATTGCAAGCTATAGGATTTTACCTTGGAGTCATACAGAGTTGAAAGTACCCATACTAAAGAGAGGCTACACAATTTTTTAGGAGATTATATTACTATGTTCCTGCTTGGTGGTCTATATTTTTTTAAAAAAATTATGTTTTGAATAGTATTTTTTAAATAAAATGTGGTTAAAAGTAAAAAAAAAAAAGATTTGCTTACCCAAAGAATATTTTATTATGTGAATGCGTGCTTGAAAAATGAATATGAAAAATAAATTAAATTATAGTAAAGTAAATTAAATGGAATCAAACAGAGGCTATATTTAGTGTATATATGTAAAAATAAATTTCCTATATACGGTGTAATTATTTTTTCCTCAGATAGACTATTACAATAACTATAATGGCTAGAATCTAGTCATGATTTATATTGTAATTTTTTTAATAAAAAGAATCCTCATGAAGAGGTCATTTACCTAAATCTTGTCATGGTATCAGAGTTTACCTTTAGAGTCCATTGTTGAGTCTTCTATTTTTTCTGGTTCATCTTTTCACTTTGTGTAGTCGGATTTCGTTGCTTTGACTCATCTCATTGCTTGAGGTTGTTCTAGCTTTCTATTTTCCACTCATTTTAAGATCCTGAGTTGATCGAATTATGGTCGACGGTTTCATAGATTGGTATTGGAAGACATCTTTTGTGCGACATTGAGAGGTTGAAGGGTGAATGTGGTCGTGGGTGATCTTGGGTGTATCTGGTGGTCGAAGGTGTACGATCTCTTTTCTAGGTATATAGGCTAGTAACGCAATTCTCTTCGATTTGATGGCTTTGGTACTTTGCGGTTCCTCATGAGTTGGGCTTTTTTTGTTGTGGGTCTTCTTTATTAAGGTTGCAGATCCTTATGGGCAGCAATTGGGCTTTTTCCTTTTGTTGTGGGCTTTCATTTTTAAGGATTTGGTCTTTTATTATGGAAGAATGTACACCGAGACCTTTTCCATTAGATTTAAGGACAAAAATTATAAGGCGTGAGAAGTTTGAAAGGAAATGAGCTTCGAGGCCACATAGACAGACCTTTTTAGGGCAAGGAACTTAGCCAATAGGGGAAGGAGGATGATCGGATCATCTCTTGGATTCTAGGGTCTATTGAAGCTCATATGGTGAACAACTTATACGTATTTGATATGACTAAGTTGATTTAGGAATATCTAAAATGTATATACCATTAAGATAATGTTGTTAGATGATTTCAACTGGAGCTCTTGATTGGCAACTACAATCATGGTAATTTCACCATCGAGCATTATTATTCTGGGTTTCTTAATATATGCAGCAAATATTCATATTATGTACATTAAAGTACCCAAGCAAGCCTGGCCTTCCTTATATCATATGACTGGCTTTTAAAGGAGGAATCGAGGAAATGGATAGATGAAATGCTATAGCTGGAAAGAGTTTGGCCATATTGCTCGTGATTGTAGTAAAAAAGTCTTCAATTACTATAAGTAGAATCGACGCATTATCTAAACCTTCTAAAAATCGATAAGTCCAAACCTTTAAAGATGTTGCTACATCCCTTGCTCTAGGCTCTAACAGTGTGTGTCAATTTACGGTCGCAAGTACTAGTAAGCCCGCCCTAACCTCAGAAATGATGAAATATATGATTATCTCAACATTTTTTGCCTTCTAACTTCAAGATTAAGGTAAGATTTGTTTTTTCTCTTTCATGGTTTGTTGATTCTGGGACATCCAATCATTTGACTGACTCTTCTGATTCGTTAGATAAACTTTGAAAGTAGATTGGTGTATAAAACATTCAGATTGCTAATAAAAGTAATCTTCCAATTACAGCCCTCGGTGATATTGGGCTTTCATTTAGTCATGTGTTTGTCTCTCTTGGTTTGTGTACTAGGTAGTTGGCGGATAATAACTACAATGTATACTTCTCTCGTGGAGGTTGTCTTGTGCAGGATCAGGTGTTGGGAAAAGTGATCGTTAGAGGGCACAGAGTAGGAAGATTGTTTCCTTTGTAGTTTACCATTCATATTACTTTATCTTTGTTTTGTATTATTGTTGCAAATAAGACTAAGGGTTGACATAAATGATTAGGTCATCATAATGTGATTTCTTCTAATTTAATGAAGGATAGTTTTCTTGGTAATAGAGATTAGTGTTCTACTCAAGGATTGCCTTTTGATTGCACTACTTATAAATTATAAAAAAAAAAAGAAGTAAAATCTACCTTTCCATACTCATGGTGGTCATGCAAATACATGTTTTGAGATTATCTATAGTGATCTTTTTGAGAGTCAGACTTCTACACCTTTACGTAGTCCTTCTATCATGGCTCATATCCAGGATATGGTAAAGGCACATATATAGAGTGACTGGATAGTATAGGTCACGGAGATTGCATAGAGAATATTGAGGCAGACGTACCTTCAATCAGCGGGTCACTCTCGCATGCTTCACATGTTGCAACACAAAGTACCATGAGATTAGACGTACTTGCGGCGAACACCGTGAGTTTAGATGCACCTTTTTTTCCTAACATTGAATGCACCATCACTCGGGAAACATTTTTCACCTAGGTAGGCCTCTTTTCCTAGGAAGGACCCCTATTCAATGAGTGAGCCCGACTACGTAGACTATTACGATCCGAAAATGTTTTAGACCAGACGTATGACCCGGTCGATGTCTATGTACTTCCACCCCGAAGGTTTACCCTTGGAAGCACCCTCAAGTAGTCTTCACTAGTTTTTGTTCATATTTCATTTGCTATGACTTGAATTTCATTTTGAGACATTTGTTGCTTTGTTTCATTTATTGGAGGTCAAGTGTATGCCCCTTCATTTCATGTACTTCATTTTAATATGATATAAAATAGCCACGTCAGTGGTCTTTAATGAAAAAAATAGTGATCGTTAGGGTATTGCTCCTATTTTTCCCATTCACATTATAAGTATTTTGTAACAGTCATTGATGATTATAGTAGTTTTACTTTGGGTATAATTCTTGCGCTCCAAAGTTGAGGTGTTCACTATTTTTAAAAACTCTTTAGCTTACATTGAGATAAAATTTTCTTCCTATATTAAGGTTTTAAAGACTGATAATGGCTTGTATAATACATGTCAAATGAATTTCAAGCCTTTCTACAGCGGAAAGATTTTACATCTCAAGTATCCTTTTCTTATATTCTTCAATGAAATGCGGTGGTTGAACGTAAAAATTCGCTTATTGAATATCGTTCGAATGTTACTCTTGGATTCTTCTGTTTCACCTAAATTTTGGGTGAAAGGTTTGTCCACCACTATTTATTTGGTTAAAACCTTCTCAGCAATTGAATTTTGAATCTCCTGACTATTTTCTTTATGATATGCAATTCTACACACATTTGGATCTGTTTGATTTGTTCACTTACCTCATCATGAACGTTAAAAGCTTATAGCTCAGTCAGGTCGGTGTATTTTCATTGGTTATAAGCATTGCTCATAAGAGGTTTGTGTGTTATGATTCTCTTGCTGATTGTTGTGCATTTATAGAAATGTGATTTTCTTTGAACATCACTACTACTTTTCAGCAACATATTGACCTTTCTCATGTCTTCGTCACTAGCTTTGATGAATCTCTTCACCTATTGAGCGTTTTAAACCAAATATTGTCTGTTAGCGACGAAACCACCACCATCACAGCTCTTTCATAACCCTGATCTGGTACTGCTTCTATACTTCCTCTACGATCCTCTCGTACTATTGATCTTCTTGATAAGTATTGTTTCTTTGCAACTTTATCTATTATTACAATTTTTATCTCTTATTTTCAGGGAGTTAAACATGCATGTTAGGAGAAGGCCATGCAAAAAGAAATTTAGGCTTCTCAAGATAGTCATACATGTGATATTGTTCGTTGTCCTACTAGTGTTATGCCCATTGGCTGTATATATAAGTATATCCTGTTAAGCTGCAATCTAATGGCACGCTTGACAGATATAAGGTATTGTTGATAACATTGGTAATCGACATGAGTATGGGGTGAATTATGAGGAGATGTTTACTCCAGTAGTAAAGATGACGACAGTGCAACTTTATTAGCTATTTTAAGGAGGATATTTATATAACCCTACACTCTTCAGATGTTTCTAAGCTGAAGCCATCAATCTATGGTTTCAAATAGGCTCTACGTGCTTGGTTTGATAAGTTCTATGCTACGTTCCTTAGTTTCTCCTTTGTTTAGAGTTTAGTACGACCCATCTCTATTTCTTAGCAAGACTACCATTGGAATCATCTTACTTTTGGTGTATGTTGATGATATTGTTATTATAGGATTGACTCTGGATTGATTTCTGAGCTTCAAGATCACCTTCAAGGTTCCTTTCATATAAAGGACAAGGGTCCTTTACAGTATTTCTTAAGCCTTGAGATGCACACTAGCTCAACTAGTACTTTATTCTACTAACATAAGTGACATAGGAGTTAATCACTTTGGCTAGTCTTTAGGATGATCGTTCTACAGATACTCATTTGGAGGTGAATGTTAAGTATCATAGTGACGTGAGAATTTTTCTCTCTAATCCCTCTTTGTACGGATAACTAGTGGGCAATATGAAATAGTTGACTATTACTCAACCTTATATTTTGTTGTTGTTCTACAAGTTAGTCAGTTTATGTTGGCTCCTTGGCATCTTTACCTAGAGGTTGTCCCTTATATTGTTCGCAGTTTGCAAGGTACTTCCACACATGGCCTTTTCTTTCTTGTGGACTCTCCTTTTTGTTTGGTGGCCTATAGTGATCTTAAATGGTTGTTTGGAAACTCGGCATTTAATTACTAGTTTGTTCATGTTTCTTGGTAACATCCTCGTTTCTTTGAAAAGGAAAAAAAAAATTCTTTCGGTAATGGAAAATATTGTGCCCATATCTATAGGTTCTATAGTAGCATGAATTCTCAAATATCCACCTTGACCGAAACTTTTCAATAGCTTGTTACTTTGTAGTTGCTAGTTGCTCTTTTTCTCTTTAAAAAAAATGAAAACTCTATCTTCTTGGCTTTTGCACAGATTATTTTATATTTCCCAATTTTTTTAAAAAAAACGTAAAATATCTAGTTGTTTTCTTGATTTTAGTATTTTTAAGCAAAAATATTTGTTTAAAAAAATCCAAATGAGAAAAGTAACAAATCACTCTAACGTAAGTCTTCAAAATGTTGCGACGTACCTATCAAAACTTAGGAGAACAATTAATGACAACCAGAAAGCAACTTCATCAACATTCACGATTCTTGCTTTTACTTGAACAAATTGAGGATTTGCTCTCATAAATGGACCAATCACCTACAACCTACTGTTTCTATGTTCACGTGTCTCTCCCTACTAAAATGACATTGGTCTCGAATGAGCTATTACAACATCCATGTGTTGCTATATAAGTATCTGTTGCTTCCTACCTTAGAGCATACACCTTTATCTTCTGAAACTTCTGACAGTTCAAGTGCTTGGAGTTGCAATGATCTCGTATATCAAGTTTCTTTGTAGATTAATCACATATTAATATTTTGTTTTTATTAATACACAGTTCTCATTTGTTCTGCAAAAAACTATATTTCTTTTACAATATATTGATTGATTGATTATTATTATTGTTGTTGTTGTTGTTGTTTTATTTTTTTTATTTTTTGCATTCTTGGCGATGAAAAGAGAAATATCATCCTGCTTTGTGGGATATAACAATTACTGCTAACCGATTTGTTTTCATGGACTTCACTTTGCCATATGCTTTTCATGGACTTCACTTTTCTATATGCGAAAAGAGAAGTTGCTAGTGTTGTTCCAATTAAATATGAGGATGCAAACGATAAGTGGATATTTTGCATGCCTTAACTAAAGATCTATGGTTAATGTATGCTATATTTTATGTAATGCTCGGAAGATTTAATAGAAAAAAATTATTTGTTTTATATGCTATATTTTTGTAATATTGGAAAGCTGTGGGATCGAAGTGAGATGGTATTATATACATTTTTAATTGAGCCAAATAATTAGATTTTGATAGAATGATGATAAGTATATCAATATTACGCTTGTTTATAGTTCGTATTGAATGACATATTATGGACTTGAGAAAAACTTAATTCGGATAAGTTGGACCCATTATATTGAAGTTCAAAAATATTATATTTAATTGGTAATTAATATATTTGGTTTATGATACGATTTTTATGACAACCTTATTCAAGTTAAAGATAAATTAAAATCCAATTTTGATCAATGTTAAACGGTTAATTGTGATCTTAACTTAATCCTTCAAACAAACTACACATGATTTGACTACAAAATAATGTATTTGATATTATTCGAAACTCAAATTCTTATCCAAATTTTGTAAAGACATTTATATCCAATTCCTTATATAGCACGGCTCCACTTTATAGTTGCGCCAAGACTCTTTTCTTTTTAAGACTACATAAATACTCTGTAAAAATCAGATTTTAGTCTCAAGTTTTTCCAAAGCATAAAGTAATTCTCTATCCTTAAAAAGAAAAAGAAAAAAAACGCTTATGGAGCAGTAGTAGAAAGTAAAAGATTTGGATTTTGGATTTTGCCTTTCAAAAGTTTATTTGATCTAACAAGGTGCAAGTGGTTTTGTCCCATTTATTTTTATTATTTCATATTGATAAATGTTATGCTAATAAATATACGATATGATAGATATGATATGGTCATCCGATACCAAAGATATGGTATATTATGGGCACTTACCCGTTTATAAAGATATGATATGACGGTGTGATTATTTTGATACATGAATTGATAATTTATTCGGGATTGTATAATTACTCGTCATATTGAGTATTTCCATATACTCACCATTTTCCCCTACCTCTCACATGTTAGAATCGGTCACCGGTTTGCGGATGATGAGGTGTTGTTGTTGTGCCGGATTCATTGGACTTAATAAATCAAATTTGGTGTAACGTGACTGAAAATATTAAATTTTAGTAATAACCTTAGTTTTATTAATTTCTTGATCTCTCTTCTTTTATTTGATTTTAGAACACATTTTGCTTAAGAACTACATTGGTTGCTATATTAAATTGGTGAAATCAATATGTTAGATATATATTGTCTATCTTGTATATTAAAATGAGATATGCATGAATTCATCCAAGGATATTACTGGAGATATGATTTTAGTATAGAATTGAACTAATTTTGGGGGGCCCGCCACATATCTTGTGTCTCTGTACTTGTTGATGAAAGAAAATGGGAAAACTAAATTTGCACTTAACTTTATACAGTGTTGTTGAATTATTTAATTATGCATTGAATTGGATTTTATGATAATATTGTTTCATAACCCATTTTCACTAATTATGCTTTATTTAAAAAAAAAACGGAAATTACACCACACAAACCTTTAAAAAAACATTTTCAAAATTTACTTATTAAAAATCAAATTTCTAAAATTATTGGAAAATTATAGTATTTTTGGTTAGAAATAAATCACTTCACTCCATCAGATATGTTCAATCTTAAACCATTGATTTCTCCAGACTTCAAGTCCTTATTTCCAGTAAGAATCCACATTTCATGCACAGAATTCAAGAAACCCTTCGCAATCTGTAGGATTTTTCTTCAAATGAAGAGATCGTCGATAATTCTGTACCAATATTCGAAACTTGCAAATCATGTTGTTTTTGCTTCACCACGATCACTTATTTTCCATTTAAGATACTGAGTGCAATATGTAAGTTCATTCTTCAAATCCTACATCGCGGTGATTCCCAGGGGCGGAGCCAGGGAATTAGTTCAGGGTGGGCACAATTTAGTCGACCCCGAACTTGAGTTTTTGGTTATGAACTTAATGATGATAAAAATATAAAACAACAAGTTAAGCCCAAATCAAGTATCAAGTAAAATAAAGTCAAATTCTCTCAATTAAGTTCACCAAACTCTAATGAACTTTTGTGTTTATTGGAGTAGTCATAAATCAAGTATCAAGTCAAATATTCTTAATTAAGTTCACCAAGCTCCAATGATCTAATCTTATCCCCTGAGCAATTCACAACTTCCAATTACTGGAAGCAATTCAGAATGATAGAATCACAAGTACTGGAAGCAATAGCAAAGTAGTTCACAGCTCAATTCACACAGCAATACTGGAATCAATTCACAAAGCAATTCACAGAATGCTTTCACAAATCACAGAGACAGCAATCCTGGAACTAGAAGCTAATGCAACTCAAGAGCAATTAAAAAAATACTTACATGCAATTGTCGCATCGTGTTGTCTGTATGTTGAATTCATCTCGCAATAAAAATCGGGTTGAGGCAACTGAATTCCCAAAGCACAAGAAGACCTGAGATTCATTTTTTCACGTGGGAAGACGAAATCAGCAAGCAAAGTATGTAAAAACAAAAACAAAAAGAGGATAGAAAGATTCTAAATTGGTCATGTAGGGAAAATTTGAGTTGATTAACTGATCCAGTACAATTGCTAGCCACAATTATGCCATCGAGATATACCAACGGTGGTGAAGGAATTACCAGTGCTCTTGGTGAATAAGTTGTAGTCTGCTTTGGATTGAGTATATCCTTGCTCGATAATGAACTTAGAAACTTTAGAATACCATTGGCGTGATGCTTACTTTAACCCATACAAGCTTTTCTTGAGTCGACATACCTTCCTGCCATCACAGTCTGAATATCCTGGGAAAAGTTCCATATATACCTCTTCTTCTAAATCACCATGCAAGAAGGCATTGTTGACATCAAATTGGAAAAGGTTCCACCCCTTCATGGCTGCTATGGCTAGCAAAGTTCTGATCATGACAAGTTTAGCTACGGGTGAGAAGGTTTCATGGTGATCAAAACCTTCCAGCTGTGTATACCCTTTTGCAACTAACCTTGCTTTGAACCTCTCTACACTGCCATCAGCATTGAACTTGATTTTGTATGCCCATTTACACCCTATAGCTTTCTTATCAGGAGGTAAGTCAACTAGGACCCAAGTGTTATTGAGTTCAAGAGCTTCTATCTCTGATTTCATGGCTGCAGACCATTCAGGCGAAATTTTGGCTTTTTGGTTCTATTTGTGTAGTGACAGATGACACAAATGCTTTGTGTGAAGTTGATAAGTTTTTATAAGAAATACTAGCACTAAGTGGGAAATGTTTACCTGGGAAAATTGGCCCCTTCAGTTTGTCCAAATCTTGAGATGGGTGAAGATATGGCTTGCTCACATATGAAGTCCTGAGGGTGGGTTGCTCTTCGTGTTCTTGCTGATCTGCGTGGATAATGGGTAATAGGAGTACTGGTTGATGGTGGATTGCAGGCATTTGGACTTTGGGGATCATCAGTGAACTCTAGTTGAGACTCACCGTGATCAGAAGTTTGTGGATTATTTTCAAGATGGTGTGAGTTTTGAGGTTCTGTTTATGGTGGAGCATGAGTGTCACTTGGAACAAGTATGGAATTATCTTCCTCAGAAATGGGATTTTGAGTGGGATTGTCATGATCTAGAGTGGGATTTTGAACTGAAGGTGATTTATCATTGCGTACAGGCTCCTTGAAAGGAAAAACACTCTCATAAAAAATTACATTCCTAGAAATAAATATCCTTTTGGTTTCAAGATCCAGTAAGGTATATCCCTTGATTCCAAAGGGGTAGCCTAAGAACACACACCTTTTAGCTCTGGGATCGAATTTGTGTCTCACATTGATGATGGTTGCTGCAAATGCAAGGCAGCCAAAGACTTTGAGGTGCTGATAGTCAGGCCTTTTGTTAAAAAGGATTTGATAGGGACTTTGATCATTTAATATAGAAGATGGTGTCCTATTTATCAGGTATACAGCAGTCAAAACACAATTATTCCAATACTTTAGATGGATTCCACTTTGAAATTTTAGAGCTCTAGCTGTATTCAAAATGTGCTGGTGTTTTCTTTCAACCACGACGTTTTGTTATGGTGTTTCAACATAAGTCCTATGGTGTATGATCCCCTTCCTGAGGTAGAAGTCCTTCATATTGAATTCACCACCATTACCAATTCGAATAATTTTAATTTTGGTTTCAAATTGTGTTTCCACCATAGCACAAAAATTTTGAAGGGCAGCTGTAGCATCAGATTTTAGCCTTAACATAATGCCCAAGTACAACGGCTGAAATCATCCACGATGGTTAAAAAATACCTAGAACCATCACTTCCAAACTCATTGCAAGGTCCCCAAATATCACAATGTAATAATTTAAAACACTTTTCCTATTTATGAATACTCACAGGAAAGGTAATCTGTGCAATTTAGCAATGGGACATATAGAGCAGATTGAATCATTTGATGTTTTGGAGAAGTGAATGTGACCATTATCATTAGAAATAGAATAAGAAGAGTGGCCTAATCTATAGTGTCATACATCAAATACTTGCAGACTATTAGTTACTGAAGCAGAAAAGGAGTTTGGTGATGTGGTTTTTAACTTTGCCAAATGATCTGATAAGGCTGAATGAGAGACTTTCCCACGCTTCATATTGTATAGGCCTTCCTTGACTTCACCCATGCCAATCGTTTTCCAAACCGAAAGGTCCTGAATGTAACAACGATGGGAAAAGAAGATTAAACAACAGTTAAACAATTGAGCTAGTTTCTTAGCAGAAATTAGGTTGAAAGAAAAACTGGGCACACAGAGGACATTTTGAAGACTCATTGCATTGGTTATTTTTACGGTTCCTATATGAGTGACTGTAACTTTGCTCCCATTTGGTAGAGCTATTGAGTAGTTAACTTTCGCTTGAATAGAGGAAAATAAGGAGGCTGAACAGATCATATGGTCTGTAGCCCCTGTGTCTATGATACAAGGGGTATCTAATGTGCCACTTCATCAGAAGATGATGAAGTGGTAACAGGCTTAAGGAGTGTCACACCCCATTCCTATAGTAT
>CAIGRT010007900.1:0-11197 GCA_903798405.1 Fraxinus platypoda
AAAAAAAAAAAAAGGCCAAAAACAAAAAAAAAAGGGAAAAAAAAAAAAAAAAAAAAAAAAAAAAAAAAAAAAAAAAAAAAATTTAAACGGGGAATAAATGAGAAAATGCCCCCCCCGACCCGACCCGACTTAAACGGGTAACGGGGCGGGGAATTTCTTAGCAGGCCCCCCGCCCCGCCCCTTTGTCATCCCTATGCTAGAAAGATACTTTTGAATGATTGAATAATTTTTTGAAAATGTTTTGTTCCAATTGAGGTGTTTTTGAAAGAAGTAATTTTTTCAAAACGTTCTACTTCTACACGAAGCAAAAGTTTTATCCTAAGAACACTTACAATTTTAATTACACTGACGTATTCTAAATCGACCAAATTCGTGGTGGAAATGAGTTAGTTACAATTATCGTGAACAAAAATGGCGGAAATAATGGGGAAATTTCTGGATCAAAAGAAACAGTGAATAAATAAATACCAAATCAAATTCTATAAACAAATTCAGTATATTCAAACAGAAAAAACACACGCACACACATACACACAGCCAAAATTGCAGATTCTGTGTGTATGTATGTGTGTGTGTGTGTGATTTTTCTGATTCCAATTGATTAATTGGTTGAATATTCTGCTAAAGATTATATATATACACACGTTTGTACTCTCTCTGTTTCTCATTTTAGCAATAAATGACAACAAAAAAGGTACGTATTATTTATTCTCGCACACCTGTATACATTTCAGATTCATATTTTATGAAATTTATCGTTAATTAGCTGGGATTTGATTGTTATTTTGTTATGCATGTATATTCTACGTTCGCTTGTATGCATCGGAGTTTGCAGTTTATTTATATTGAGCTATCTCTGGGTAAATTTATTGTTTCGCTAATTTATCTGGTGATCTATTATAGCGCAAAAACTTTTGATTGGATTTCAAACTGTTGAATCGTTGATATTGACCGCTGGGTTTCATGATTTGGGACTATTTCATGGAGATTGTTTTAAGATTTGATTTGAAATTGGTGCTATTTTCTCGTCTACAAGCTTCTTCATAAGAATTATCATGTATGCTTATAAAACATGTTGATCAGTAACGGAGTTTTGATTTCTTCGTTGGACATAGCATTAAATTATTCAGCCCAGACAAGATTCGGTTCTTTCGTTAATTGTTTTTTAATTCGACAGGCATATTTATGTCTTGGAGAGTACAGCTCACGGAATCTACTTAACCACGTCGTTGATCCTCGTTTGAACATTTGGTGCTACTGTTGGAATCAAGAATCCTCCCATTTATAGGAACCGTCAGTGGCTAATTGTTGAATTGTTCGGAACAGAGAGCAATTTCATTGATGAGAATTTTTTGGTAGACAAGTTTTAGCAATGGGGTACATGAATACAGAGAAGAAATGGGTATTTCCTCTTGTTATAAGTTCATTGCTCTGCGTTTTCCTTCTTGCAAACTCCTTCAATATGGGGCTCGTGTCATCATTGCGCACAATCAATTCTATCTTTTCAGTCTTCCCATCCCGTTCTGTGTCCAATCAAACCAATGTTTACTTTGAGGCAAAGGTTAATCAAGCTCCACCGCCTTCTGCTCTTCCTTCCATTC
The DNA here is from genome assembly GCA_903798405.1 of Fraxinus platypoda. NCBI lineage: Eukaryota > Viridiplantae > Streptophyta > Magnoliopsida > Lamiales > Oleaceae > Fraxinus > Fraxinus platypoda. The sequence continues at coordinate 1,602 of CAIGRT010007900.1, forward strand.
CAAAGTTCGCTTATTTGGTTTCTGGGTCGAGAGGCGATTTAGACAAGCTTTGGAGGACACTTCATACACTGTATCATCCATGGAATTATTATGTCCTTCATTTGGATCTTGAATCACCTCCCAAGGAGAGACATGAACTCAGTTCTCGAGTGGAAAATGATCCTGTTTTTTCTAAGGTTGGGAATGTGTATGTGATTACCAAAGCGAATATGGTTACTTATAGAGGACCTACAATGGTATCTAATACTCTCCATGCATGTGCAATCCTTCTAAAACAACGTAAAGATTGGGATTGGTTTATTAACCTCAGTGCTTCAGATTATCCCTTGGTGACTCAAGATGGTGAGCTTTTTTAATTGTTTTTGCTATCACATACTAGCAAGTTTATGCCCTCTATTTTTCCGACGTTCTTCTAACATAGCCAGTTCATTGTTGCAGATCTTATGTACACATTTTCCAATATAAGCCGTAAACTGAATTTCATAGAGCACACAAGCAATTTAGGATGGAAAACGTAAGTTTTGTGTGTTCTTTTGATTCAAGTATGATGGTGTATCAGATGTAAAACCATTAACGCGTAATAATATATTTGGTTTTCTTGCAGGCATGGAAGGGGAATGCCATTGATTATAGACCCTGGATTGTACCAAAAAAACAAGTCTGATATATTTTGGGTCGCACCTGGGAGAACCTTGCCTACTGCATTCAGATTGTTCACTGGTTAGTTCACACATTAGCTTTTACTTGACTCGTCGATATAGCATTTTCAGAATTTGCCACACTGCATGTTGTGCAGGTTCAGCTTGGACGATCCTATCGCGTCAATTTGTGGAGTATTGCATATGGGGTTGGGATAATCTTCCGAGAACCCTACTCATGTATTACTCAAATTTCGTGTCCTCCCCAGAAGGGTATTTTCAGACTGTCATCTGCAATTCTCCAGAATTTAAACCGACTGTTGTCAACCACGACATGCACTATATTTCCTGGGATTTCCCCCCAAAACAACATCCCCATACCCTCTCCATTAACGATACTGCAAAAATGATCGATAGTGGTGTTCCATTTGCACGAAAGTTCAAGAAGGATAGTAGTGTATTGACCAAAATTGATAGAGAATTACTCGGTCGAAGAAATGGGAGTTTCACACCTGGTGGATGGTGCAAAGGCAAGCCTCGCTGCACCAAGGTAGGTAATCCAACCATACTCAAACCAGGTATAGGCGCACAGAGGCTTCAACAACTAATGAATAAACTGCTGACAGCTAAGGTAGCTCACCATCCATGTGGTTAGATAAACATTCGTATCGTTCTTGATCCACGACGGATAAAGGTGCACACTGAACGTGCATCTTTCTTCACGAGTTTCAAAAATAATGTCTTAAAAGAGTACTGTATCAAAGTAGACGCTGCTCTACTCACACCATGTCTTGGTAGGTACTAATTAGTAATGCAGATACCAAATCCGAAGATTCAGATGATCAATCAGGATAATCTCGCGGTTTAGTCCTGCTTACAACTATTCCATTGCTATATAACGAGGCCCAAATTTGCAGATTATAGTTTATAAATGCACAAATTTTCTCAATTCAGTATACCTTTTGACTGTTGGTACATCAAATTCTACTGCTGGTACATCAAATTCTACTGCTGACTTGTTATTCACACATTTTAATTTTTATAAGACCCACAATTTATAAACGCTTAAAAAACAAGCACTTAATCATGGCTCAAGCAATTACTTTCTACCCCATTCAAAATTGGGAACTCAGGTTGATAGGATAGCACAACAAAATGCTTGATAAGAATTTTTTGAATATATAAACAAAATTTCACTTTTCAAGTTAAATTCGTTCGCTAAGAACTAAGGGCCAAAATACATCCGTATTGATCCCTGTTTCTTGTTACTATAACCTTCTATAAAGCAGATCGTAGGCATCAGCTCCTCTGGCTGTAAGTTGCTTTTCTTTTCACCTTTTGTCCCGGTATAAGCATTTGTCTTTGCTTCTCCAGTGCCAATGATTCTGTGAACCAAATTAAACCATCTCCAAAAGCTTAATATGTCCCATGGAATTTGCTGCAACTAAGGTGGTTGACTGACCACGCCAGCAGACGGATGAGATAAATTGTGCGGTGCCATCCATGTCATCAAAACAAAGTGAATCCGTGCCAGTAAATTTAAATGATAATACAGGCATGGGGAAAGCTTTGTGGTATACGAACACCTGTATGCGGAAGGATATTATCCAACACAGAAGGATAGAAACAATCATATTATTCCTGGATCAGACAACCTTTCCTAGAAAATTGACCAACTTCAGTTAACCGTTTCTCTGGAAAGAAACAGCGACTGACTGACTGACAATTATAATGAAGTTTTAAGAGAACTATATTAGACCATGGTTAGTGATTATGTGAGATACCTCATTTGTTTCCGAGCCAGTCGCGATATAACCTTCAGATACGGATAAGCCAACAAAATTCTGCAACAAAACAATGTCTATTACATTATTGTTTCATACGTGCAAATGATGCGGGTAGATATCAGAAAAAGGTTAAAATGAAGTTCCTTTCCATCTAATCTTTCCAGTCATTAAAACCTGGCTGGAATTTCTGGATTGTTAGAGCCCAAAACATGTAAATCAAAATTGGGAGGGAGAACGCTGGGATAGCCAAATTTGAAATGAAAAGAGCGTAACGTTACTCCATCTTGTGTAATGTAACTAAATTTTAAATGACTTCCTCAAAAGACAATGTCAAATAAATGGGATAATAGGAAATTAAATTTAACGGGTTTCATAAATAGAGAGTAAAGAAGAAGATACCTTTACATTAAGGTGTCCCGTAAATGATTGGAGAGGATAATCTAGAACTCTTGATGTGCACCTTGACAAATCCCAAAGCTTTAATGTGTTATCCGTAGATGCCGAAACAAGAGTAGATGAATCTATGAACTTCACATAGCTCACAGTTTTATTATGCCCAACTAAAGTGCATAGAGGCATTTTTGAGTTACGTAGGTCGTAGTAATATATTCTATGATCAGCAGAACCAAAAGCCAGGAAATGGCCAGTATCCATGGGGAACTGAACGCAGCAAACATTGGCCTTTGTTCTAATGGTACCGACACTTGCTCCCTGCATTAGTAATCCATGTAAGACAAACAACTTATTACACATTCAGAGTTCAATCTGCACAGATAACTAGATGAATGTAGTACGTTTAGTTTCAAAGCTGACATCCATTAAGTACAAAAATAGAATTGCCTGATTGACATTCCAGAGCTTAACAGAGCCATCGTCACTCCCGCTGGCCAGCATTGTTGGATCTGCCACTGAGAAGTCAATAGACCAGACGCGCCGCTCATGTTCTTTCATTTCCATGAATATCTGGCTTCTCGTGACATCCCATACCTGGAAAATATATCATGTAAAATAGTTGATTGTGAAGGTGAGTTTTATGTAAACAGTAATTAGGGTTTTAATTGTGACCTACCTGCACCCCCCCTTCAAAGTTACTGGAAGCGATCTGGCTTTTGATATAGCCATTCCAACATAGGTTGCTAAGCTTTGATCTGCTTGTCATTTCCACCACAGGATAATGAATATCACGATCTTCATTTATGATTGAATTGTATTCAAAAACTTTGATCTTCTTGTTTACACCAGCAGTCGCAAAAAAATCACCATCACGGTCGAAACTCAGCGAGCACACCAGGTTGGATGAATTTAAAAGATCCCCTTGCTTCAAGTCAGCCTTAACTTTTAGCTTACTAAAAGAGAGATACTTAGATAATCCCTCTAAAAATGTATTCACCCATCCACCTTGCCTACACTCACTATACTGTTCTTTAGTTGAAAGATTACTAATCGAACTTTTTTCAGTAACTGCCAAAGATCCCCTAACATTGCTGCTAACTGGAGAATGTCGAGTCAATGGTTTGGCTACTGGTTTGGCAGACCTGCGTCTTGTCAAAAGGTAAGCTGATTCCATTTTTCTGAAATTCATCATCAGTCGAGAACTTTTGGAGAGAACATTTCCTTGTTGTCCAGAAGGCATTTCTGATTTCTGATACTCATCTGCCTGACCATCAGATTCTTCTGGGTTATTGTTATAAAGACCCTGCCTGAAACTCTTTCTAGACACTGAGCTACCAGAATCATCATCATCATTAATAATTATTCTATCTGGACCTGAAGTCGAATTCTTCCCCAACTCTAAACTCGAACCTCCTTTTGCCCTGAGAGCCATAAGCAGCTTTGTGACTTCTTCTATGTCAAAAGATATAAAGGAGATTGTCTCATGCAAGCTATCTGCAGCATCTTGTTTCCTTTGCTGCGTCACCATAAGAAATTCCAACAATAATTCCTGCTCCTCTATTTTTTCTCGAAGCTCCATAGCAGCTTCTTGTTCTTCTATGCTATCTCTTGGTTCATTCAGAAAATCACTTTGCAACAGCTCACTGTTATGCATAGGAAGATGTAGAATAAGATAGGGAAATTAATCTTTTGTCAGACAAATTACTTGCCAAAATTTTTGCAAAACCCACCGTGCAACTTCAAGACGAACCCTAAAAGGGGTAGTTGAGGAGGGTTTGGGGTCACCAAACAGGTACTGAAAAGCACATATAAATGATATCATCTTTTTTATGGAGACATAAGTAGGCGTGCCCAAAGAAAATCTCAGTGTTTCAAAGAAAAGTTTCTTGCATTGTTTCAAAGAAACAGTTTTTACATTTACATTTGCTCACAAAAGCATTTAGTAGTTCAATACAACAGTCAAAACGACCATATAATTTTATAACATGAGCTTTGCATGAATTCCAGACAAATTGATCGTTTCAAACCCACCCATATCCATGGTATTTTTGCTCATGAGATAAGCAATTGGCTTAAGCACATAGTAAGCATTACACACATCAGCCTGAATCTATGAAAGAAACTTTTAGACTACAAAGATTGATGTTTGAAGAAAAACACACCAGCTGGTGCAGTAGAAAACAAGAGAAATCTTCAATAAGAAGGCAAGTGGTGGAAGCATAAAAGCACAAATGTCAACTGAAATTTTAGAAATGTGACAGCAAAAACTTGCCTCATTCTAGGCCGGCTACTTGGCTCAGGATGCAGCAACCATAAGCAAAATGTAGCTTCTTTAGGCCACTTCAGAAGCAACTCGGGAGGGAGGACACGATGTTTCAGGCTTTCCATAGTTGTGCTTTTTTCTTCTAGAGAGCTAAATGTGCAGAATAGCTGGTAATATGTAATTAACTACATCAGTAAGGTGTTAGAAATTAATTCTAGTCAAAGACATGCACATCAGTTCTAATTTAAAACAGTATTCGCACAGGAAAAACAGAGATGCTTAGTATGATTTATTTTAGCTTACTTCAAAGAGAAGGACTCCGAGCTGATAAATGTCTGAAGCACAAGAATTAGTACCCCTGGAAAGTTCTTCTGGACTGCTGTACCAATTGGATTCCATGAGCAATATTTGTCTCAATGGGAAATAATACTTATTATCTTCTGTTCGCTCATTGTCGCTGGCTTCAGAAGCATGCATCACCAGACCTGAACATAATTGCAAGCAACATATAAAAATCATTTGAAAAGATCATTTACTTCCTTTCAAGCTGATAGTTTTTGGCCCGTAACTCACTTTGAGCTTGTTGGTGCAAGTGTGTGTGATGTGAGACAAAGGTAATGATGAACCTTTAAAGTCAACCGCTTGGCTGTTGGACCTGTCTTCAAGAAACTCTGAACCCTCGTCCAGAAAAGAAGCAGACTCTATGAAAGAGACACGCTTAAACAAGGAAATGACAAAGCATGACGGCCGCACATTGCGAACAACAATTCCCTGAGAATGCGCCAGGTTAACAATATCCACAATTTGAGAAAATATGTGAAGGCATTCCAGAGCATCCACTTTCCTTTCTGGATTATTCAACCATTGTCTCAAATTAACATCACCGGATTGCGCAGTTTTGTCGCTGGGCTCCATAGAGGCAGAATCTTCAGTGTCTCTAACTTGTGTTCTATAGCGGGTGGCATGTGGCCAGAGACTTGTTTCCCTCCTCTTTCTTCCGGACATGAACCTAGACTCTTGGGTTGTATCGTCACCTGAGGACCTGATATTTCTTGCACGGATAATTCTAGAATTTCTATCAAAGTCCGACGAAGATCTCAATGCCCTAGAACTATTAGACATCTGCCGACCAGACGTCCACGAGCCTTCCATTATTATCTACCTATTAATATAACTACACCTCCATTATTATCCACCCATTAATAAGATAAACGCAAAAGAATCCTGATAAACACAAACAATTGTACAATGAAATACTCCAGTCACTATTAACCAATTCTTTCTATTCCAGTGCAATCTTGAATGAAGAACACGTTATATCCCAAAATAGAAACCAATTTGCTCCAAAAGGCTACAATATCTCCAAGCTACATCAAGTCGAGTACAGTGTCCAGTTGATTGTATAACTACGTAACCTTTTTAGCATATTCACATAAGCTTAAAGAATTCATGTGAACACAGAAAAGATCAACATAACTGCGGTACCCTTTATAGCAAATTCTACAAATTATCAACAAACCAAGATAGTGAGAAATGGAAAAAAAAAATACCAAATCGTGACATCGACATCCATTTTAGTACTTGCAGAAACACAGTGTACCAGTGCGTGTATGGCTACAAAGAGAGAGAAAGAGAGGACAAAAAGTACCGATTATCAGCATGAAAGCAGTAATGTGGCTGGTGGGCAAAAGATTCTATATACTTTCACTCCACCAGATAGAAACAAAAGAGCGTCGCGTTTTTTTCCAAAGGAAAACACCACAGCCTCAAAAAATTCCACAACCCCAAGAATTTTTGCCAAGAAAAGAAAAACAAGAACACGGCAATGAAAGTTCAATACAGTTCGGAGTGATCCATTTTCCAGTACTCGTTCTTCCACTAAATTAATATCATTTTAAGAAACCCTATAGAGATACTCTGTATCTATAATTAGTAAATGAAGTCATTCCTACTTCAATTCCAATAATGCATTCTCATGTGTTTGTTCGTATATGAAGACGTGGCTAAATCACATCCTAGCTGCCCTTTCAAAAACATTGAAAAATATCAGTATTTTATCCATTTGTGGTCCAGAATGATCTCCAAATTCCAATGCACAGCCGTAGAACTCACAAGAGGTCAAAATTAAATATAATAATTTAACCAATGGCTTTAAATTAAGCTAATCAGAGGATGCAAAATAGTAAATTATGGCAAATCAACGTGATCAATTCAACTAATTGTTAATCAACAAATTAATTATGAGAAAAGTACTGGACCTTCACACCATCATCATCCTCGAAGGCTGAGAAAACCCTGAACTTTATGATTATACTTCCACTTTAGGAGTTGCACGCAATTAAAGAGGCTGAGAAATGATTATACTTCCAATTGACCAATAGAAAGAATTGATTTTTATTAGAATATTTGCTAGGTGCAACGGTAGATTGAACTGAATAAAAAAAGGACAATTCTTGAGGTTTAGGGTTTACGAGGATTTAATTTTGTAATGACAATTTTGACATTTCTAGTTGATTTCGAGTAGTATTTGATGATCCAAGTTGCCATTAACCATTTCAAAAGAATAACAAAGTAATTTGTAACGACTTAAAGAAACAATAATACTACAAAACGAACATGTTTGAAAAAAAAAAAAAAAGTTACTATCTTATAAGCTTGAATTTTCAAATTGTATGAAACGAAATTTACAAATTGTGAATTTGTCTGTTTGACAAGGTTTCGATATTTGTTTCTACTTTTCGTGAAAGTTTCTTGAAAAAATTACCTTCGGCCAACTTTTTCACAAAAGTTCTTCTAGTAAGATGATAATTGTTGACAACCGAAAATGAGCCAATAGATGCCGGATCCGCTCACGCCAAGTCAAGTATAGTTTCGACGCGTTCCTACCGAAATGACTATGGTAGTACGTGAAGAATGGACGCTGGAGGTACTTTGTGGCGAGAGACAAAGATGTTCGAGTTCCGGCGATCGGAACAAAAGCGATTGCACTAACTACGATCGCCTGGTTGAAATCAGGCTAGACTATGTAATCGCCAATATGAATATGTGGAAGGATAGATATAATGTGTGTTCATGTTGCTTTATTGTATACAAGGATTTTTCACTCATAAATATGCCCAAGACATCGAAAATAAACCCAAGTGATTATGTCTTTTCAAGTACAAGCTCTTCTTCTTTTCTTAATTGATCATCCCCCGCTTGAATTACACAGAGAACCTATTTATACTATTTTGCCGACGTGGTGATCGTTGGATCAAAACCACGTGGTCTCATCTCCTTAATGGAGACGTCACATCACTGTCTTATTCATACAATTAATACATTCATAAGGGGTCGTCGCCCTATACAATAGGCTAACACACTGACAAACTTTTATTACAAGTGTTACATTAATCATTTCACAGAGATCTTCGAATCTTCTAAGGGAATAGCCTCAGCTATGAGCTTCAGATGAGCTGAGAGCCTCGGAGGAGTTTTCGAGGTATTTCTCTAAGTGGGGAACCTCGGCTCCTTTCTTAGCTTCCTTAGACAGCTTCGTCTTCGAAGAAGTACCTCAGCCTAGACTTCGTCATGCAGTGTGAGAACTTCGGTTCTTGCGTGAGGACCTCTGCGTGTTTGCCTTCTTTGTGTGTTTGACCTCCTAGGTCTTCTTTTGACTTTCTTATTGACTATTTGCCTACGTGTCGTGCTACGTGTCATCGTTTCACCAAGCCTCGGAGGTGATGAGTAACAATAGTCCCCTAAGTATAGACATGATTATCTATGTAATGCATGGACTTACTTAATTATTGCGAAAATAAGAAATACAAAATTTGACCTCCAAGATCTCCAAGTCAGCGACGATATCTTTAAAAGTAGCTAGGTGATCCTCAAGAGATAAACTTTCATCATACGATGAGAATATAGACATTGCTTTAGATATAATTTGCTAGTAAGACTCTTCATCATGTATAATTGTTCCAATTTTAACCATAATGCAACAACTAACTTCTCTTTCAAAACGTCATAAAGAATATTATTTGAAAGATGAAGATGTATTTGAGATGGAGCCTTTCGATCATTCCGTTATTTCTCTTCCATAGTCCAAATTGTGGGCATCTTGTCAAATCCTAACAATACGTCGTCAAAATCCATTTGAGCGAGTACTGTTCACATCTTTACCTAGCACAAAGAAATTTTTGTAATAGTGGAATGTCGTACTTCATTGTTGCCATCACGAAAAACCTCGATCTTCCAAAAAATTTCAACATCAAAAGCTCTGATACCAATTTATTATGAAAATCATAGATGATGATACCAGACTAATCCAATAACAAATTGTTGGAGAAAATAAGAGATTACGCCACAATATGAAATCATTGATCACAAGTGTAGACATAAAAAAAATAAAATGAATAAATAATGGGTTGTGTCAATTTAAATAATTAGCCTAAGGGAAAAATTCATTTCTCCTACTTTATCTTTACCCTATTTCAAAAATAACAAAATAACTTTCACATTTCAAAAATCAGATTT
>CAIGRT010007910.1:0-12388 GCA_903798405.1 Fraxinus platypoda
CGCTAAGGCTCGGGCCGAGCCTCATTTTTTTTGGCCGGGCTCGGCTCGGCTCGGGCCGAAAAAAGCTCGGCCCAAAAAAGCTCGGGCTCGGCTCGAGCTTTTTTTTTTCGGCTCGGGCTCGGCTCGGCTCGGCTCGGCTCGTTGACACCGCTAGCTTAGTGGTAGTCGCTCTATCATTGTGACAGTCAGACAAGCATAACGATAATTGCTTTACCATTGGGGCAATTTGATTAACATAGCAATAGTCACTCTACCACAGTGACAAATCGATCTAGCACAGCGGTAGTCGCTCTACCACAATGGCAGTCGGACTAGCATAGAGGTAGTCGATATAGCATACCGGAGTCAGTTAATTGTCTTCGTTACATGCCACCTAGCATCAGTAGTCATCCCTTGCAAATAAATTCAAAATGATTTGTTGGTCTGGGTAGGATGATCGCTCCTGTATGGGGAGCAAAATTTCCAAATTCCTCATTCTTCCCCGGTGCTTCCCAAACTTTCCAAATTCACAAGCCTATATTTTAACCTCTTTTTAGGTACAATTTTGCATGAATTATTTGGCTTTTACTATCGTATTTTTTGTTTGATAATTATATGTCCTATTTTTTCCAGCACGACTTATTTGATGAGAATGAAGTATAAAAATAACTTTTTGAGTAATAATTTTTGTGCAAGTACCACTTAAAGCTCAAATATTAACATAGATGATTAAGATAAGCCATACAGGCATATATGACTTCCATCAAATATTAAACTTACATGTAATCCATTGCCTAACTTTTATTCATATTTTATACTGAAATTTTAGCAATAATTAAATTGATTTTTGTGTTAATTTTTTCCTTTTTCGATCTAATCAAATAAAGCCAAAATCAGAATTTTTAATACGAATAATACTATGTGTATGTAATAGAGTTATATAATGATTTACATATAGACGTTGTGTCGAAAAATTTTTGTTTCTTTTTTTATTTGGTTGAATTTTTTTTGACTAAATCATATCTTATCACATCATATATATGTAAATCATTATGTACATATAAATTAACCACCTATAATACTAACAAGTGATGGATAAGATAAGATAATACTAATAATTGAATTGCACTAATGATATTCATGAAAAAAAAGATTGATTATGTTTTGAAATTTGCTTAATTTCGTAATATTAAAATAAATGTCTTTTTTCAGTCCATTGCACTCAACATATAAACATCACATCATATCTTATAATGCTATCTTTTGGAGCACAAAGATTCTTCTAATAGATTATTCTTAATTAATTTATGGTTAATCTTATCCTTTTACTGTCGCTAATAGTCAAAATAGATAAGGATTTCATTTTCCAAAATCTTTTCCCATTTATACCCTAAGCTCCTGTGTGGTCGGAATTGAAATTTTAATTTTAATTTAAGGTAAAAATCAACAATTAATTCACAATTTTTCAATCATATATTTCCATCAATTTTTATTAAAATGTATGAAAATTTTGATTTTAATTTCCAGAAAAAAGGGGTTAAAATTTTAGACTGTTGCATTCGTCTAAAAATATTTTGTCCGACTTGGGTAAGTCAAACAATTTGTTGGTTTGCAATCATTTTAGTTTTAGCATTTTTTTCTTTACGAGTTAACGTTTAAGTCAATAGATATTTTTATAGAGAAGAAAAAAAGGAAAAAAGAAAATACCGCACTATTTATTATGGTCAGTAGATGCCTAGATAGTCATGTCAACGAGTCGAGCTTTCGGCTCGAACAATAGCTGGCTGAGTCGGCTCGAGTTATTTATTTATTTATATTTTAAAGTTGTCTGCGTTGCAGACAGTTACATCATTTATTTATTTTTTTTCCTTCCTGTTGTTTCAATTTTTTTTTTATTAACGGGCTCGACTCGTACGGGCCTGCTCGGGCTCGAGCCGACCCTCCAAAATGAGGCTCAGCGGAAACGAGCCACGAGCCGATCAACCTCGAGCTTTTTCTGAGTCGAGCCCGAGCTTTTTTGCCTTCCCTATGCCTAGATGGTACATGATGAATTACAATTTTCAAGGTCATAATTGATATGTTATTTGATTCAACCGAGTTAACTAACAAGAACTTTGACAGCGCTAAATTGACACCCATTGCTCTATGGATATTTTTTTTATAGTTGTCCAATAAAATAGTGACACGTGTCCTCATAAAAGTACTCCATCATTGACCCTGTTCTTGTAGCGGGATTGTTTATGGTTTACACGATCGAAAGAAAATCATTCTAATTTCTTTTATAATTCAAATTTAAATATTGATTTTTCTTAACCAAAGCAAATAAATTAGATTGTTCAATCTCGTTCATCCTCCATTTTCACATAAAATTAAAAGAATCTACCATTCCTTTTCGAACGTATTTTAGAAATTGAAACTCTCGAGAAAATTTTAAAATATTTTATAATACAATCAGACAAAAACTTAATACAAAAAAAATTGCTTTAATTGGGAATACTCTTTTTCAGTTGCTTTAACTTTTTTCCAATTAATGTGAAATATAGTTTTTAAAATTTTAGTATTGAATGATGATATTAACATAGTCATAAAACATTAATTTACTATGAATTTATTGAAGAAGGTAAGAGTAAGAAAACATGCACTATCTTTCAACTTAATACAGACTTGGAGATAATCGCGGGCAAAGGATCACATCAAGAGGAGTAACTTTCATATTTGTCAGTCCAGCACTCACACTCATATCAACTTTTTCATCAAAGGGAGTTGAAAGTTCAAATGCATGTAACAAATTAGCAAGGACTAAGTTTAACATCTGAATGCCAAAAGTTGTGCCAGGGCAAATCCTTCGACCAGCTCCAAATGGGATCAGTTCAAAATTCTTACCCTTAAGATCGAAGTCTTTATGGGTCGTGAGAAATCTCTCTGGCTTAAACTCCAACGGGTCGAACCATACTCGGGGGTCTCTTTGTAATTTCCAAATGTTTACAATTAGCATTGTACCTGTTAAGGACGAAATTGCACATTCAACACATAAATATTTGAATTATTCCTCTTAACAAAGTAGTTTTATCATACTCTATAAAAACTTGAATTATTCCTCTTACCTTTTGGAATATGATAGCCGGATAATTTGCAGTCTTGGGAGAATTCTCTTGTGCCACCCAGGAAACCGGCAGGGTATAGTCGTAGAGTCTCTTTGACGATGGCTTGAAGATAAACCAGTTTACTGATATCTGATTCTGTAACTTGCCTTTCTTTTCCAACATGGATGTCTAATTCTTGTTGAGCCTTTTTCAATACATGGGGGTTGTTCAATAACAGAGACATTGCCCATACTAGCATAACTGTGGTGGTGTCTGCTCCACCAGCAATCAAGCTCTGAAGAAATATAAAGACAAAGTATGCTAGTGACAAAGATTATGATTTTTCTAAGAAAGATGATACATTTATATAAAAGATGGTGTTGCATTTACGAGCCTCTTCAATTTGGCCTTATTGCTATGGATTCGATGATCCTATAAGATGCTGTCATCTTGAAAGTATATGAAGGACAGACTAACTGGTAACTAGAAGACACAATTTGAGAATCAGGCAACACGAAGAGTTTCACTTTCACTTTATGAAATAACTGAAGACAAAAATGCTAGCTTTATTAGCACTAATCTAGGCTATTGTTTTTGTGCTAGGAAGCATATATTTCTAGCCTNTCTAGCCTTGTTTTTCTAGGGTATGTCCTGTGATCTTGTACTTTACTTTCATACTTTGGATATTATGAGAAAACTTACAGTGCATGTTGCTTTCGTGATGGTATCTGGATCATAATCTTGAAGGCCTGATTTTTCTATAGTTGAAAGCATCACATCCATGAAATCCTGATTACTACCAGAATTTGCCTTTTGCTTGTGCTCTTCCAACCATTTCTCAACAATTTTATCCATTGCTTGTCCGGTTTCTTTCATTCTTTTCTCATATCCACCTAAATCCAGCCACCCAAGAAAAGGGATAGTTTTAGCCGCGACAAAAATTCCAGCCAAATGAAAGAAATCCCTCATCACTTTCTGGCACTGCCTTGCTTCTATTTTATCCCCATCAGCAGTTGCACCAAAATATCTCTTCCCAGCAACCATTCTGAGAACAACATTCAAATTCAAGTCCGCAAACCACTGCTTCATTTCCACCAAAACTCGACCCGACCCATCTTTCTTCTTGTTCCAGTACTCGTAAAGCTCTTTTATGGCTACCTGTCAAAAGATATGTTTTAAATAAATAAATGTAATTACTTATCTAATAGTTTGAGCCTTTAAATGAGTTACTAAATTCTCTTCTATTCATTTATAAAAATTGTGCACATGAAATGAATTGGGTCTCTACATGAATCATTGTGTTGAACTAACACATGTAATTGTTAAGGTATAAAATCTCATATCGAATAAAGATGAAAATATAGATAAATTTATAAGGGTTTAAACTACTCCTCTTAATAAGATTCATCTTTTAAGATGGAACCCTAAATCTGAACATGGTATCAGAGCCCGTAAGTTCCAACGAGCTATTCGATCAGATTAATACTCAAAAAAATTGAGCACACGAATTTCAAGATTGGTACGCTCAAATGAACCACCATCTTGCGGGGCATGCTAAGAGACAAAATGCCACATAGAATAAAGATGAAAACATACATCAATTTATAAGAGTTTTGACTACTCCTCTTAATAAAGTTGATATTTTAAGATGAAACTTCACATCTTAATGGTAATCATTCTCTGAAATGTTAAGCTTTTTTATGAGTTGGTCAACAATACCTCAATCTCTGAAACACGTATGTGTTGAAGGAGATCCAGTCTACGTGGTGAGAATAATTCGATGGCTATTAGTTTGCGTAGTTCACGCCAATATTCGCCATAAGGGGAGAACCCAAACATGGCGAAGTTATAGCTCAAGTGTTTAGATACGAGAAATTTTGGACGGGAAGATACAGCCACATCCCAGGTGGTAAACAATTCTTTAGCCAATTCCCAGCTGCTCACCACAAGGGTTTTGCGTACTCCAAGTCGGATTGTAAAGAGTGGTCCATACTTGTCTGCCATTTCTGCCAAGGTGATGTGTGGAAGCCGAGAGCCACCGCCTATGAGGTGGAGGTGGCCTATGATAGGCCACGCGCCACCAGCTTCCGGCGGTGCACTGTTTTTGCTAGCTTTAGACCTAGATTTCCAGTACAAAATCAAAAGTAGCGCAAATATTGCAGCTATGGAAGAATTGAGATGTGAGACCGAGAATTCCATGGCTGTCTTGACTAGAGAATGAGGGTGGCCTGGTTTGTTGCTATTGGGCTGCGTATATATAGCTTGGAGCATATAAGTAAAGCTTTTAAGCTTAGGCTAACAAGGTCTTATTGCCGTGATAACCTGCCATTTTCTTACATTACAGTTCAATGTTTAAGCATTGTGGCCTACTTAAGTTGTCTTACATTATTTGTTCAACGTTCATTATCCATTTAATAATATATTGCTAGTGCCATTTAAATCATTTTCTTATCTAGATCGTATGTAGCCAGAACGTGCCACAAACGTCACTGTCACACCCTTTAAAACATCTGTTACAATTGTAGCCAGCTTAAACAAGGGTCTGCTCAGCAAGGATCAAGTTGCGTGGTTTCCTCACTATCAGTGGTGATTGTTCATAAAACAAGTTTTAGATAAAATTTGTTGGTAAAATATTATCTTCTAGTTGAATAATAATAATAATAATAATAGCTGTATCAGATTCATATTCACTTTTCTATGACATTGAATTTACTTGTTCCTTTCCAAATAGTTGTCGTGTATTTTATATTTCAATTAACATTGATTTCTTAAATTATTGAATCAAAAAATATAATTTATATGTTTTAATTGAGAAAGGAGCGTAATCAATTTTTAAGCAAAACTATAATAAAATTTGCATTCGCTTTTTGCACCAAAAACAATAAAGTTTTGTTTCATCAAGACGGATTAGTACAATACAATATATAATCAAACGTAGAATTGATATCCTCTTCACAATGGATAGGAGTTATATTGCTCACCCGTTGATGTGACGTTGTTACGTCTGCGGATCAAACCCATTTCGTTTATTTGTCAACAAAAAATTGCTTGATCCACGATGTGGCATGAGCAAAGTTTATCTTGTCCAATCCCACTTTCATATTGTCCCAATCTAATTCATTATTGTTTACCACATGCAAAAATTCTTAATTTTTCTTCTAAAAGTTTTTAAAGAGGACTTCTGCCTCTATGGCGACCCTAAATGCCCTCCCCATCTGGCTCACCATGGTGGCAAACATATCCACCACATTAGTGGTCTCCATGAAGGTCTGCGACCTATCCGTCCAATATTTGTGAAATGTGGCGGTGATGATTTCAATTTCTGGAGAAAGTATGGACAGAGCCTTCGAAGCCAGAAGCCAGTTCATCACTTCTTTTCGACAGGGAGAGTTTGGTCTGAGGTGTTGCATCAGAAGCAGCCGTTGTGTCACTCGATGCCTTTTCCCTTTTCAACTGCTTTTTCCTTAAAGGCTCCACAACAATTGTCCTTTTCTGACCTTACGGTAGTAGCAATAGAGGCCGCCATTAGCTTCTCTCCTATCGGGACTTTCGTTCGAGGTAGAGGGCTCACCATAGAACCCCCTCCCCCGGTGGACAAAAAAGTGATTTTTTGCTTGGGGACCTCCTCTACCTTACTTTATCCCTTGTCCTTTAAAGGAGGTCATCCCTTTCCCTCACGACCAGCAGCCTCCTTGCTGATCTTCTCAACTTGATCCCTTACCTGCTTCGCAGCAGTGGATGAGGGCTTGAACCCCTTCTTTCCAACTGTGGAGGTAGCAGTAAGGATAGAAGCCATGTCGGGGGTGGGGTGCCTCACATTCTCAAACTTTTCTGCAAACAAAAGAAACATGGAGGTTCAGTATAAATTACTCTCTACGACCATTAAGAAATTTCCTAAAATTTTTTGACCTTTTGGAGCCATCAGTTCGAACTCCTCGAAAAATCGCTTAGAAGCAGTCAAACAGTCAAATTCACGTGAAGATAGAGGACGAAAATAGATATCCTCTATAACACCCAATTTCACTTGGGTCAACTCGAAGCAATCTTCCAATCCTATAACAATACATAAGGTCAGAATCGATTCAAAATTAAACAACAAAAATCTAAAGATGAAGTACTCACGAGCTTCGGAGTAGTTGGTGGCAATGTCACATAGGGGACCTTGTCACCCTCACACGTCTGCCGCTGTCCCCTTACCCAGAACTAGGTCTATTTCCATCCTTTGATGGATGATAGGAAGCCTATAACAAATGGGAAGTGTGCCCCCACGAACAGAAAGAGTACCACCCCTTAGTGTCTCCTTTTCCTAACACTCTAGGCCGGAAAACAGACTGAAAGACGTGGATGAGGATGTCCTCACCGAATGAGGTCTCCTTCCAAAGGAAGTAGGTCCCCATTAATTGGGCCCAAGCATTAGGGACGAGTTGGGTAGGTACCACGAACCCGTACGACCTTAGGACAACTCTAAAAAAAGGATGAAGGGGTAGACGAATTCCCATTTTAGAAAATGCTTACTCACCGCTACGCACCCTGACCTAGGAAAATGGGCTCGCTCATCAGGAGAAGGTGCTAAGAGTTCAATGGTATAGGGAATGTAGTACTTCTCCCTAATATCCACAAGGTCGGTAGTAGTTACGTTCGAAGGAATTTTGGCTGTCCCCAAGCCGCATCATAGCCTGCGGACCTCCTCTCATGGGTAAACTGCTCTGTCTTGCCCTAATGGCATAAATAAGGTCGGCGGTGTTGGTGATTGTAACCCCCATCTCAAAGGCTACTATCCTAATGTCTACGTCCTCCACGTTAGAAGATGAAGAAGTCATGAAATTCAAAATCAGAGAAAGCATGGGTCAAAAATACTTACGAAATCAAACAACAAAGTCATTGGAGTTCTTAAAAGTGACAAGAAAAATTTCGATTGGTTAAACAAAATAGCAAACAACTCTAGAGTTTTTAGGAGTTTGATTTCTTCTTTTTACCAAAGTAAAGAATGATTTTCCCCAAAATCGTAGCCTCTTATAGGTGAGGGTCATTAATCTCAATCGTCAGATTTGGATTCGTACCATCCAATCATTCATTTAAGATTCAATTTGAGTAGGGATGACAATATGGCTCGCCGGCTCGGACGACCTGTGGTTTGGCCCGGGAAAAGCTCGAGTCGGGCTGGCTCGTTGCCCGTTGGGACCTAGTTGAGGCTCGAGCTGAGCCCCATTTTGGGACGTCGGCTCGAACCAGCCCGTGTGGCTCCATTTTCGGCCTGTGACAATCGACCCTAAAAAATTAAAAAAATAATAATTTACAAACTTTAAAAAAATAGAAAATAAGGCTGCCGCAACGCAGGCAACTGGCATATATATATCACGAATTTAAAAAAAAAAAAGAAAAAAAAAGCTACCTAGCTTGGCTCTCTAAGGCCCGAGTTGAAAGCTCGGGTCGAGCCTAAATTTTTTGGCCGAGATTTTGCTCGGCTCGGCTTGGGCTAAAAAGAGCTCGAACTATTTTTACTTGAGCCGAGCTTCAAGTTTCGGCTCGTGGCTCGACTCGACTTGACTCATTAACACCCCTAAATCTGAGTTATGCACAACGTTTGTCGTTTCGTATTTTACGGTTCAGATCAGAGTGTTTGACTCATGCACGCATATGCATCTGCTTCCCAAAAAACACGCATGCAACAATTATCATTACTCATTAAATGTGGCGATGGTCGTGTGTATGGAAAGTTGGACCATTTCAGCTTTCTTTTCTTGAAAAAGTACAAGATAACAAATCATTTGGGCGTAATAATTAAAGAAGTCTCATTTTCCAATCTCGTTTTGAAAAAAATACCTCATCAGATTCAATACATTACAGCCTTAGCAAACGGTAGAAGCATCACACTTCAGCTCCAAAATCAATAGCTTCAGCAAAGACCTCAGCTACTCCAAATCATTTTTTCAAGCAAACAGCCTTGGCTAAACGAACCTCGGTTGACCCTTCCCAACATTTTTCAAAAAATGAACATATTCGAAATACACAACTTCGAACAACAAGAACTTTAGCTCAATCTTTAAAAATCTCAGTAAATCACAAGGCGAAGGTTTTCCATACTTCGAAGTTCCAGATAACATCCACGATGCGTACTTTGCGTAAATCCTAAATTTCTTCATTCAACTTTCAAATTCAAATTCTAATATATATTTATATTTAGACTTGGGGGACTATGGTTATGCCTCACCACCAAGGCTCCAAACTAAGCTTACGTAGTAGACCACGTGGAAACATAAATGAGGTTGATAAAGTCAATAAAGAACCCGATTGGTCAAAGTGGTAAGGGAAATAAGTGGCGAAGTTGAAGAAAAGACTCCGAAGCTCCCCATTCCGAAGCTCCTTACGCCGAAGTATTTGCTGGCTCTTAGATGATCTACAGACAATCTTTAGGAATGATTGATGTGAAGTTTGTAATAATGAATGTCATGTTTGTCAGCCTAAGATATAGGGTGGCTGACCTATTGTCATTGTATTAAATGCGTAGCGGCTACTCATGTGATGTTTCGACCTAGGAGAAGAGGCCATGTAGTTCTTATCCGACAGTTACCACATCGGCCATAACTCTATAAATAGAAGCGCCTGTAACATTTGAATCTAATGCAACTCTTTACACTTAAAAGCCATTTCAATCTTGTTGGCTTGATTTTAGATCATCTTGCTTTGATTGAGTTGTTTGTGGTTGATGATTAATATGCAATCACGTTTAAACATGCTGCCGGTGTCCGAACATTTTTGGCTCATGTGTTAGAGCATTTCCTATGCTCATATATAGCGGCCCTATCCGACCTAGTTCCGGGCCAAAGCGTGTTAAAACTTGCTTGCATGGACGCGAATGGACCCGACATCTATTGTGCATGTCAGCTTTGCAAAAAGTAAGGACAACAAAATGCATCGACAGAAAGTAACAATGCAAAAGTTTGATTTAGGTTTAGCTTTGTTGTTACTGCACAAGTCTAAAATCACCATCCCACATA
This sequence comes from Fraxinus platypoda, assembly GCA_903798405.1. Lineage (NCBI taxonomy): Eukaryota > Viridiplantae > Streptophyta > Magnoliopsida > Lamiales > Oleaceae > Fraxinus > Fraxinus platypoda. The sequence continues at coordinate 10,061 of CAIGRT010007910.1, forward strand.
TTCTTAACAAGCCATAAATTTGTCATCAACATTTAACTATAATTTAATATTAGTCATGTTGTTATTTAAATATGGATTTTATTTTTGTTATATACAACATTAACCCCTAGCTAATCTACTGTAGAACATTTTATCTTTTAAAACAAAATCTAACGTGAATTCTTGTGGTTGACTCTACAGAAATAAAAATTCAGTTTATTACTGAAGTTTAAGAACACCAAAATTTTGTTCAAAATCGATAAGTATGTGGACTATGCAAACGCGTAGAATGACAAGAAACTTGTTATTGGATGCAATTTTATATATAGATTATAGAGAGACACATGTTTACTTTCCTTTCCTTCCATGAAATTAGCCTATGGAATTTACTATTTGTCTTCTGATAAGTATGTAATACATATTTGGATCGCTAAAATTTACATAAAAGTTGATTAATTGAGTGGATTTCTACTAACTTTATGTTGTATTCAACTTTTTTTCGCTATGAAGTTCTTCTCGCCATCTCGAGTTCATCAAATCTAGAATGAACCCCACACCTTTAAGCAGAAGGACTTCGAAAGCTATTTAGAGGCATGAGAGATGTTCAAAAACTTGTTTAGGAAGTGTCCAACTCTAGACATTCTCAAGCAAGCTCAGGTACACATCTTCTATTATAGATTACACCAAGAATACGGAAATGTTACATGCTTCAACGGGTGAATCAGTAATACAGATAGATATGATGATGCTTATGAGTTATATGAGAGGATAGCAGAGAATTAGACTATGAGGTCGATCGACAAGGGTACTCCGAGGAAATCAACAGATGTGCATATTATTGATGCGGTGATCGCACTAGCAACACAGATGCATATGCTTACAAAGAAATTAGATAATATATCTCAATCTGTAAATATGATACATCTGTCGATACCAATTTGCGTGGGTTATGGGATAGATCATATCTCTGCCAGTTGTATTTTAGTATCAACTCATATATTCAACTGTCAAAAGTCAGCTATGCAAAGAACTCACAGAGGTAGTAGAACAACCTTCACTCCAACACATATAATCCTGCTTGGAAAAATTATCCTAACTTCTCGTGGGCTAATAATCAGGGGCAAGAAAATCTAGTTCAAAACAACTCGCTAGGATTTCAACGGTAAAAAGAGAAGAGGTCATCTTTGGAGGATCTATTTGTTAAGTACACCAAAATTGAGATTGCAATCTAGAATTAGTAGGCCTCTATCCAAAACTTAGAGAATCGGGTGTGACAGATCGCAACTTCATTGTCCAATAGACTACAGGGAACCCTACTAGGTGACATAGAGGATAACATACTTTTAACAATTGAAGAGGTGAATTATGCAGTTATGGAGACATTATCGGTCAAACCTGCCACCTCTATTCGAGCTTATGTACCGCTTATCCCATTCCTTCAAAGGCTTTAAAAGCTGCCAAAAGAAGAATAAGTTCATGCTATCATTACGAGGAGTGGAGTTCAGTTGTCAAAGATTAGTGTAAGAAGGAAAGAAACTGAGAGTAATCAAGTACCTAGTATGGGCGAGGAACATGTGGATCAGTCTGAAAAGTCAATAGAGATGAATTAGCAAAAGCTTTTAGACAGTCCATAGGTTAAGACAACCATTCCTATCAATATATTTACACCTTCAGTCCCGTTTTCTCAAAGTTTGTAGAACAACAAGCTCGAAAGGCAGTTTGCGAAGTTCTTAGATGCTCTTAAAAAGATGCAAATCAATATTCCTTTCATTGATACAATCTTACAGATTTTGAACTATTCCAAAGTTTTGAAAGAGATGTTGACTAAGAAGATGAAGCTGTCTGAACATGAAACATTGCATTATTTGAAGAGTGCAATACAATCCTTTAGCATAAGCTCCCGCCTAAACTAAAAGATCAAGGGAGTATCATTCTACCTTACTCTATAGGAGATTTACATAACATTAATACTTTCATTAACTCTGGAGCAAGTATTAATTGATACCCTTGAATATTTACAAAACATTAGGATTGGGAGAGCTAAATAAGATGCCAGTCACTATACAGCTAGCGACAAGTCGATCAAACATCCTTGAAGAGTAGTTGAAGACATGTTCATCAAAGCTGGAGATTTCATCTTTCCATTTGATTTCATAATTCTTGATAGTGGGAAGAATCGAGACATGCCTTGATATTAGGAAGACTATTCCTAGCAACTGGGTGTACTTTATTGGATTTTAAAACATGTGAGATGATTTTAAGGACAAAAGATAAACCTCCATAACATATCGTTTGCTCTCTCTCTCCCTTTTACTTAACGCTTCTACCTTGTGCAAATTTATATTGCTT
>CAIGRT010007917.1:0-12559 GCA_903798405.1 Fraxinus platypoda
AGCCAGTTTCCAGAATCACCCAATCTAGCCACCAACATACACAACAGAAAGTTTCAAATAATCAGTATCGAGTTAGAAACCCTAGAATGCCAAAAAACAATGAACTGACCCAAATAGCACTTTCAAAATGCCTAAATCAATGAAGGATAAAAAAGCCCTAATCCTAAACTAGGCTCTGATACCAGATGTTGGGAATAAACAGCCTAATGCGGACATCAATACACAGCTAATTATAGTTCTAAGCTCATTAAACCAATGTCATAGTTCTAATAGCTCAAGCTATCAATGACAGTTCAATAATCAATCTCAGAAATTGGCATTAACAATATGGTAATCAGACTATACCAATGGCAATCAAACTTTTCCCATAGCATTAACAGAATATGCATAAACCCTAGGAAGTGAAATTAGCATACAATAAAATGTACAATACTGAACAGAAAACAGAGACTATAACAACTGAGAAGTAGAACATAAAATGGACAGAAACTTCCCTGACACCGTGCTTCTTTCCTTCTCCAATGGCTGACTATTTTCGGCTGAAAATAGGCTCAGGAACAGCCCATCCATGCTTAGCAAATCACCGTCCAGAGAGAGAGAGAAACCACCGGCCAGAAACCCCCCTACACTTGGCTTGGGTCATCGACCGAATGGTCTACCAAATCAGCCAAGAAAACACCACTGAATCCTTATCCAAGCCCTCGAGAAACACCCACACTCAACCCTATTTCATGTCTAAGTGATGCACCGATATTTCCCCTTTAAAGGCTCAAGGANAGCCCTCGAGAAACACCCACACTCATCCCTATTTCATGTCTAAGTGATGCACCGATATTTCCCCTTTAAAGGCTCAAGGATTGGTTTAGGGAACTCCGATTGAAAAGGAAGAAAACTGGCAGTGAGAGAGAACCAGATAGTCAGACCAGAAGAAGAGACCGTAGAAGGGAATAAGGGACCGGTTTTAAACCAAAATAAGCCAAGCCCTAGAAAATATCTCATCCAAGATTAATCTCAACCGTCCAATTTATCCAAAGGCTAAAATCAAAGTAGCACAAATCGGGTCAGCCCAATGGGCTAGGAGAACCACAAAGCCCACAAATGGAAAAGTAGATTTAATGATGAGAGAAACAATATACAATCAAAATAATAGGAAAAAATCAATTTATAAAGAACTTCAAACTAAATGCACCATGTGATGATCACAAAGGTTCTCTTAATTTCCGACTAAGACAGAGTTAACCTCACGTTACTTGTGAGCCACGCAACAATTTAACTTTTCTATAAGCAAATTTATCATGAAATGATGATTAGGTGCAATTTATCTCTCTCTGCTAACGGTAGTGAATTAATCATTTCTTTTTATTTTTCCTTCCTATTTTTGCAAACTGCAATAGCCAAGCAAGCCAATCACTAGCAGCCGTTTGTCATGACAGTTAAAATTTAAATTCACTCCCCTTCATGATTCCCTCCAATATTTCTAAACCGCTTTTAAACTATTCTTCTATCAAAAAAGTAAAACATCATCAAAAGTTGGAAAAACTGATTATTTCTTCTGCAAAAATGGCGTCTCTAAAATCCCGTTTGGAGCATTCAGTCACTGCCATTGCTCTTAGATCGTATCTTGCTGAGTTCATCTCTACATTCTTCTTCGTCTTTGCTGCTGCGGGGGCAACAATGTCTTCGCGTAAGCCCTTTTTCTTGATTTATAATTTGGAAATTAATTGTTAATCCATTTCGTTCGATCATGGATCGTAACTTTTCCCTATAAAACAGGGAAAATGATGCCGGATGCTGCATCAGATTCCTCGAGTCTGGTAGCAATTGCAGTTGCGAATGCGTTTGCTCTATCAGTTGCAGTTTACATTTCTGCCAATATTTCCGGGGGCCATGTGAATCCTGCTGTTACATTTGGAATGGCAGTGGGAGGCCGTATTAGTATTCCTATGGCTATTTTCTATTCGATTTCGCAAATGTTTGGCTCTGTTATGGCATGCCTGCTATTAAAAGCAACCACCGCAGGACAGGTACGACACTGAAAGAGCGTGTTTAAGTGTGTCAAAAAGTGATGTGATTATATATTTGTCAGATAAATGGACAAAAAGTTTGATTAACCGACTAATTCTATTGATTACTACATACTAAACATGCTCCTATCGACTACCCATTGGATGCATAGACGGAAAGTTACATCTTGGTGACTCAAATTTCACATTTCTTCTAACAGATACTTCAAAATTGTTTTGCAGCATTTTCCAACTCATGCAATAGAACATGAAATGACTGGTTTTGGAGGTGCAGTGCTAGAGGGTGTTATGACTTTTGCATTGGTGTATACGGTTTACGTAGCCTCGAACCTGAGGCCGGTTTCTGCAGGTGCCATCGGCCCCTTGGCAATTGGGCTTATTGCAGGGGCCAACGTTCTTGCATCAGGACCGTTTACCGGTGGATCCATGAACCCGGCCTACTCGTTCGGTTCAGCCATTGTTGGAGGGAGTTTTAAGAATCAAGCAGTCTATTGGGTTGGACCCTTGATTGGAGCAGCCATTGCTGGGATTTTACATGATAATGTAGTCTTTCCTGCCCCAGTGCCTGATCCCTTTAGGGGAAATGCAGATGGAGTGGGAGTGTAACTATATTATTTGCAACAAATTGTATTAGAATTTTAAAACTTTTTAGCATGGAGTTAGGAACTTGTTTTTGATTTTATTCTAGAATGAATAAGCATGTAGTTACTAAAATGTTTGATTTTCTAGTTTTTGGGTTTTTCATATTTTATTGATTTTTGAATATGGATTGTGCTACATCTACGTCACAATTTACAAATTTGTTTATCAACGAGTAACGTGACCAGATTTAATTGATTCAAAGTCTTACAAATCAAATAATAATAAAAAATTCCCCCAATTTATTTTTGTCATTTACCCACATTACATAATCATTATCCATTTAAGCAGTGAAGAGATTTTGACAATTTTAATTTAATTTATTGTCATATCATCAATCTGTAAAAAAAATCTATAAATGACGATGTACAATAATCGTGTGAAGAATATTCATTCGAGTAGTGCCAATGGCCCTGTACATGCATCTTTTTTGTATTCATTTTGGGAGTTTGTTTGGTAGAGCTCAAAATTCAATTAAAATTGAAAATATAGTCGTTATTGGGTCACACTCGTCTAATAAAAGTCAACAATAACGGCTAATTTTTCAATTTTAATCCGATTTTAATCTCTCTCAAACACCCTCTAATTTCCCCCTTATATATCAACACGCGTTTGCTCATATTTGTAAACGCGACATGTCGGTTTTGCCCTGAAATTTTGCTCTAAAAGCGTGGAAAACAAAAATCTATTTTATTCCACCTCCTGGACTGGACTATCTTCTTCCTACTCTCCCAGCACAATCGTCCATGGCGTTGGCGCCTAAATCCCTATCTTCCCTCTCTTCATTCTCTCTCCTCAATCCCACTCTCACTAAATACCACACTGTAAAACCCACTTTTATCATCTGCAAATCCACTCAATTTTACACACCTGAACCGAATGGAGCCGGGCCCTCCGCCCCGACCCGAGGCGACATTTTCCTCGAACGCCATAGCTCTCTAGATGCTTCAGCTGCAATTCTCACAGAAAACAAGGAATCAACGAAGAAGAAGAAAGAGAGAGTATTTAAAGTTTCTTCTTATGTAATTAACAGTTGTTACGGTTGTGGGGCTCCGTTACAGACCTCTGAAACGGATGCTCCGGGTTATGTGGACCTGGAAACGTACAATTTGGTATGATTTATTCTATAATAAGACATGTAACTTTGGGAACTTTTTTATTTATTTCTTTTAGTGAATTAATAAGGGTTGACATGGAAATTTGGGTATGGATGGTATTTTGAAATTTAATGGTAGATTTGATTGAATTTAGTAAAATTGACTTTTGGTTGTTTATTAATATGTTTGGGGTGCGTAGAAGAAGAAACATAGGCAACTGAGAACCGTGCTATGTGGGAGGTGCCGGCTTTTATCACACGGACATATGATTACTGCGGTTGGTGGGAATGGAGGTTATTCTGGTGGGAAGCAGTTTGTTACGGCAGAGGAGCTGCGTGAGAAGCTGTCGCATTTGCGCCACGAGAAAGCTCTAATCGTTAAATTGGTAAGTTCTACTTGTTTGGTTACTGTTGCTGGTCAATATTTATAGTTTTCCTTGAGTGTCATTGAATACGACACTTAGGGTTTTGAAGTTTTAGAGTTGGCTTACCTGTTTTCTAGTGAATATTGCTGTTCTAATTGACATTAGTGTTTGTCTTTCCTACTTCCTAGTCTATGTTTTGAGTTCCTACGTGTCTATTGGTAATCTTTATGTTTCCACTGAGATTATATTATTTTTCTTTCTTCCATTTCTTAGAAATTGATGCTTGGTTACATGTAGGTAGATATAGTGGACTTCAATGGCAGTTTCTTGGCACGTGTTCGTGACCTTGCCGGTGCAAATCCCATCATACTAGTTGTGACGAAGGTGCTAAAAATGAGTTTTTAAATTCTTGTTGTCTCTGTCATTTGTTTCTGTTTTGCTTTCTTTGATGTTCTTGTTAATTTTCTTTCACATATTTCTTATACTTCGTTATTTATTAAGGTTGATCTTCTTCCCAAAGGAACTGATTTAAATTGTGTTGGTGACTGGGTCGTGGAGGCAACTGTGAAAAAGAGGCTTAAGTAAGTCAAAATATTTTTTGAATTAAGCCAAATGTACAGAGGGTCGGTTCACAGATCTCTTACCGACCCTCACATGAGATGGGTCCCGACTTGATTAAAAATTGGTTCAAAAATCCCCCCCCCCCCCTTTGTGTGTGATATGTGGGGCTTCACAATCTGTAAGTGTAGCATTACTCATATTTTTTGGTGATGTTTCGTCAAGAAAATAATAGCTATAAGTGGAGGAATAATGGCACTTTTTTTTGAAGAAGTGATGATTCATATGTATATGTTCATTTGAGTTGTGTTTTTGCTGCTTCCTTTTGCTAAATAGTTTTCATTTCTCTTTGTTTGTTTTAGCACTTGGTGACTCTTGAATACTGGTCATTAATACTGAAAATGTTGGAAGTGTTAAAGAAGTGTGCTTACTTTGTAGTGTTATGAGCGTTCATTTGACAAGTTCAAAGTCTTTAGTGGGAATTGCTGGAGTGGTGTCGGAAATTCAGAGAGAGAAAAAGGTTGGTTCTTTTTCACTAATAAAAGTTATACTTAAATTTGGCTGCTAGTGATTCTTTCATGACTTGTGATGGCTATAAAATTCCATTTAAATAGCTAGACCAAGACAAAGATTATTACCAAGCACATATATCTATTTTTGGTTTTATGGATTATTGATATATTGTTGTATGATTCATTCTCCATCTAACAAGATATTGGATTACCTGCACATGTTCATATACTGATTGTTGCAATGGATTATTCTTGCATGACAAATCATCTTTTTTGGCGCACTCTCTCTATCTGTTCATTTTGGTTCCCTGTTTCAGTTACAAGCTTTGACATTGCATTTTTGATTTGCAGGGAAGGGATGTCTACATTCTGGTGAGTCCATTGACTACTTGGAAAATGGAAATCAAGATGATTAATGAAGTTTGATATATGAGTATAATTTTAGAACGAGTTTCCACCTTGTTCCCATCTTGAGTTGGATGCTCTCTTACTTTACAACTTGCTTATTTTCTCGCTTATGAAAACATATTGTGATTATTAAACTTTTTAAAGCAAATTTTCATCTCATTCACTTTTATGATTGTTTTTTCTTGAATTTTTCGATCTAGTATGGCATTAGAGTAAATTAAATGGAAAAAGTAATCTGTGTAGTTGACATAGCACTCGTGCACTTACATTTGAACTCATAATGGCTACAAAAGTAAATTACTATAACAAAATAATATACTAACTTCAAACTACGTCTTATTCTAAATAACTTGGGGTCAACTACACTAATCCTTCTTCACCATCTGTTCAATGTATTTCTAAGTCTACTATAAGATTAAATGCAACTAGATCATTAGCAATTATAACATGCTGCATAATCTTGTTCTACCGCCCGTTCTAACATATTCTATTGTCTCAATTGTTATCGCCTCCATAAATGCGTATATTCTTGTTTCTTATCTTATCCATTCTATTGTGGACTCATATCCATCCTCATTTCCGCTATGCTCACGTCATGAACTTTTTGTCCTTTAACAAACCAACTCTCAGTATCATCAAGCATATCAAGTGTAATTATTTTTCTGTAGAGTGGGTTTTTAGGTTAGATATCTTTCTATCAGATAAAATCTTGTAGTACTTCTCCACTTCTTTCGCCCTCCCTAATCCTATGCAGATGCCTTCCTTAAGTCTTTCATTTTTAATGATCAAGCCTAAATGCTAAATACAATCACTAAGCCCCTGTTTGATGGGCTTTTTGTTCAAAACTTTTTTTCTACGTACTCTTTTTCAATCATACATTCACACAATAAAATATTCTGCGCATAACCTCTAAATTTTTTCCCACTTTTTAACCACACTTTCTCCAAAAATTCACTATTCAAAACATTGTTTTTGCCAAATAATGGCCATCAAATAGGGGCTAAATTGGACAACACAATCCTCTATCATGATTCCAGTATTATTGTTATTCCTACTCTTGTTAAAGGACATTCTATGCAATCTGATTTAGTTTTACTTATCTTAAATCTTTAAGTTGATAAGTACTCGGACAAATTACAACTTACTGTTTAACTCCCTCCTAACCTTATCTATTAATATTATGTCATCAATGTATAACACACAAGATAAGATTAAGCGACTCAACTTGCAGAGGATAAGGAAGCCTTCTTTTATAGAAATATGCCCTCAAAAATTCAATTGCAGATTGTTATCAAAGGATACATGGAGCAAAAGATTTTCCCATAGCACAAGCTAAAGGACCTCATCTTGAACGTCTCATAGGCTTGTTCATGACTAAATTGGATAGATAAAGACTTAAGACAGAGCCTTGATACCAGCATATAGACTAAGAAATTCTATACAATTACCACCACTTCATCTTACTCTAGGGAATCGGGATTTCTCCAATGTGTATTTCATAAATTATATTTATATCTAAAAAAAATCTTTTTCTATCTAGCATCATTTGAAGTTTAAATTGAAGGCTGTAAATGTAAGAAGGAATAGGTCCGTGGCCTGTTCACTGTATTTGAAGAAGAGGCGTAGAATGTGATATACCTTGTATATTCTGATGCTTCTAAAATCTCAGTCAAGTTTATTCTGTGACTATATTTGTGCTTATGCTATTCAGGTGTGACTTGTGAGCTTTATGCTTCTGATATGTATCTTCTCTTCATTATATTTCTAACCATTAGTCTCTGAGACATGATCAGCCAATCCAGATATATATGTGCTTGAGTGGCATTCGTTCCTGCAGGCTGACAAGTATATGCATGTATGCATTCATGCTCACACGTGTAGTACATACAACTCTAAGTGCTTAATATTTGTTAAATGCACCTTTTGACCTTATAAATTTAAGCTTAGAATTCTTTTAAAAAAAATATTAAAAATTTTGAATTTTATTTCTTTTTCATTTTAAAATTTGTTTGTTACACAAAATTGATTTTACAGGGCTCAGCCAACGTTGGAAAATCTGCATTCATTAATGCTGTATTGAGTAAGCTCATCTCAACAATTAGAAGTGTTTTTACTTATATTTTTCCTGTAATTATTTTATGCACAGCATTAGGAGATAAGATCTGGAACCTTATCCTTTTCCGATATATGTCATTTGCTTTTTTAAACTTATGGAATCTTCTATTTGTTAACTGTCTATTGAGACACATTTCTGACTGTAATGGACTGCAAATTGATTGTAGGTTGGGCCAATAAATGCTATATGAAAGTAGAAATGATTCGTACTGACCCAGACATGCTTATTTCTGAGAAGGAAATATTTTCTCAATAACTTTGAATCTGCTTTTCCATTTCAGTTCCAAGGAGTTCCTTTTTCTTGGTCAAGTTCATCAGTTTGTTACATTTGGTTACTATTGCATGTTACTTAGAGAACTGTCCAAAGCTCTCATCCTTCATTCATATTAATTTAACTTAGGATAAGGTTGGTTTTGTGTGTTTCTGAACCAACAGTTACCTTGGCATCACATGCTTTACACATTCTAACAAATTCAATTTTACTACTTTGTCAAAATCATCTTCTGTTCATTTCTTATGTTTCTTTGACCATATATGTATGCATTAGTTACTTTCTTTCCTCTCCTTCTGCCTGTTCTCAACTTCTACTTGTGCTATCAGAAATGATGTCATACAAAGACCCAGTTGCTGCGGCAGCAAGAAAATACAAACCTATACAATCTGCTGTTCCTGGAACTACTTTGGGTCCGATTCAGATTGATGCTTTCCTAGGTGGAGGGGTAAGTCTTGGTTTCATCTAATTAATATCCAACTGTTCTGTATTTATCGGCTTGCGTGTTTTTATTGTAAAATTTGTGAAGGTGGGATGACTTGGATTGAAAATGCACGACAATGAAAAGAAGGGCAAGGAAAAATCTCTTAGAACTTCACCACTCTATGCAAAGTCAATTATTTTAACTTTTCATTCTCTATGACCTATATTAAAGATCCATTGAACTAATATGGTTCATGACCTTCAGCCTCACCATTATGCATACCTTAGATGTCTCAAAATCAATTTTGAACCCTATAAATACTGGCTTGCACTTTTTTTTTATCCATTTTTGATCTTTTTGTTCATTGAGATGTTTTTGTTTTTAGCTGATAAAATCAACATTTTTGTATTTGTATGTTAGATGCTAGTAAATACCAGAGTGGTAGGTGGATGAGTCTTACATATTTAGAACAACCTCAAATTTGACATTTCTTTATTTTAGAAATTATATGATACACCTGGAGTCCATCTCCACCATAGGCAAGCTGCAGTAATCCATTCAGAAGATCTACCTGCTCTTGCTCCACAGAGTCAAATTCGAGGCCGATCTTTTCCGGTAGGTTCTTTGTTTTCATGTTGCCATCAAAGTACTTGTTCTCAACAGGTTCCATCTCCGTTAAATGCTTCTTTTTTTCTTTTTTCTTTTTGTTTGTTTTGATATAAACTAGAATCCTCAGCTAGTCTTGGACAAGGTGACTGCTGATCGACTCGGATCAAATGGCTTGAATGGTTTATCTGTATTCTGGGGTGGTCTTGTGAGAGTTGATCTTATGAAGGTTTTGTGATCTCATAAAATTAACTTATTGAGCTGGTTAATCTGCAAGTTATCAATACATTGCCACCTTTTTATCCTTCCAGGTTCTTCCAAAGACACGTCTAACATTCTATGGACCTAGGTCGCTGCAAATTCATATCGTGCCCACTGAAGAAGCAGATGAATTTTACCAGGTAAAATTTGAAATAAATAATGATTAAAGTAATTTTACATAACACTATTGTAGTGGTGGTGGTTATTGCTATATGCATGCATGAGCTGTGCCACATTATGAACGTTTCAAAGTGTTCATGAAATGAATTCTGGTATGTGCAATTCTGGTGTCGTGTGCATCTGCAGCTGTGTTGGTTGAGTCGTATCTCTAATATAGTGGTGTGGTATGGATAATATGAGAAAGGGAAACCCCCATCCGACCACCACCACCGCCAGAAGGGAAGGGGAAGCTAAGAAACCAAAAAAATAACATGCATGCCCCAGTCAAGGCACAGTGGTGCACAGGGCACTATATAATTCCATTGGTAGCTGTATTTTACATAATTTATTATTCAAAGATCCCACGAGTAGCCAAGCAACACTAGTGCCACATTCATACAAGGGAAAACAATTCAGGTTTCAATTTATTTGTACCTTTGGCTTTAGGACGATTCACTAAAATTACACCTAAATCCCCAGATCGACTGAATTCTCAACTGTCCAAAAGGTTCCATATACTCTAAATATTTATTTGTGAAAGCCTATAAATTTAAATGACTCATTAATAATATTATTATTGTTTTCATAGCAATACCAGATATAACAATTGCAGTGCATGGTGAACCTTCTCGAGAAAAAAATTGATGTCAACTATGTGGTGTCGTCTTGCAGTGGCTTTAAGTTCCAGTTATTTTGGAAAGGAAAGAGGAACGTGAATTAACATTCTCCAACTAATTTTAGCAAGATAACTTGTTGCCGGTATTCATAGTTAATGTTGGGGATGTTAATCCCCTGTTTGGTGGCCTTTAATTTGAAAAAAAAAAAAAACTATGTTTTGAATGGTATTTTTTGGAGAATGTGTAGTTAAAAAGTAGGAAAAAAATTTAGGTTTTCGTGTAGAATATTTTGTTGTGTGAATGTGTGGTTAAAAATGAGTATGAGAAATAAATTAAAGGCTACCAAACAGGGGCTAAGTTTAATGCCTTGGTTGATTTTCTTACCACAAGGGAGGTAAGGCTTTATGTGCCCTTAAATCATGATTATATTTTTAATGTTAATCAGCAAAATATGATATTAAAAAGAATCCTATTCCACTCCATTCATTGTAAATGTTCTTCTCACCTGAGCATTTCCTTTGTGAATGACAAGCTAATACTTAGAAAGTGGAGAACTTACAAAATTTCTTGGTACATAATTAGTTCTTTTCCTTGAATAATGATTCGATTTAATCATATCTATAAGAAATTGTGTTAACTAAGTATTTTTGTTTTCAAATTATTGCACAAGAAGATTTGGAATTAGAAGCAGTCTATTGAAAATCTTATGCTCTGGACCATATTCTTGAAAATGAAGGGTTTTGTATTCTATGGTGGAAACATATCAAAACTTTATATTGTGGGAGAAGGGGATTCAAAAGACGTTACGACGCAGTTATATGGATAAGAAACGTCTTATTGATCCTTGATCCGTGCTAAGTAGATGGGGATTGCTTGGTGACTGTAAAATGTAATGCCGATATGACCACAATCTTTCTAAATTATGATTTAATTTATGTGTTAAGGGTTGACGCTTCCAATTTCTTGTTGCAGAAAGAAGTTGGAGTTCTATTGACACCGCCTACTGGAAAACAGAAGCTAGACAACTGGATGGGACTTGAAACTAAGCGGGAGTTGGAAATAAAGTACAAAGATTTCGAGAAGTGAGGAAAAAGTTTTGCTTAAGTCGTAACAATTTCTTGCTGGTAGTAAATTTATAAGAGATGCTGATGCATCGACTGTATGACTAAGACTTATTCTTCCTCCTCTTGCTTCCATAGGCCGGCTTGTGATGTGGCTATATCCGGTCTTGGGTGGATTTCGGTTGAACCAGTAAACCAGTTTCTTAGAACTTCCGATTCAAGTGAAGGAGAAACGGTTGAAGAGCTATCTTTATTAGTCCATGTTCCCAAGCCAGTAGAGATTTTTGTTCGGCCTCCTTTACCAGTCGGGAAAGCTGGAGGGGAGTGGTATCAGTATAGGGAATTGACGGAGAAAGAAATGGACTTAAGACCAAAATGGTATTTCTGAGACTGCTCATAAAATGCACTCAAAATATCTGTTTACATGCATTTCCCGTAAAAGTTGAGTCGTGCCATTGGAGGTTCCTCGTATCCTCGTGGAAATAGTAATGCAGAATTTGAAAGTTCACCACTGGCTTGGTTTGGTCGACTTTCTTGTCTGTCGAAACCCCATATGAGAATCATCAGTCTGTTGGCAACTCCCCGTCTACCATATTATTTCCATAATTTGTAATTTAAACGTAACAGAATCGAACCCTCATATTTTCTTTGGCGAGGAGAAACTTTGAATTCGCGTTGTGCTAACTTTTGTCTAAATGCTACAGAGTCAAATTCTAGCTAATATGTTATTTGTGTACATGGAATATAATCAATTGTAAGTCAAGCTTAGGTGAATTGCCTTGATTGTCCATCAATAATCAAGTGTACTTCACAATCGTGTAGTTTATGCTTAAAAGTTGAATACCTTATTATCTTTTATTAGTTACTTACCTTTCTCCTCCTCCTCCTCCATTTTTATTTTTTTAGTGGATAAATCCGAAGAATGGCCAGAGGGAATCATAATATTACCAAACGTGTTCATATTTGATTTGAGCGTATCAAAGAAAATTAAGAACGAGAATAAGTAATTCTTGTTTTTCTTTACAACCATGCTCTGTGAGTTAGATAACAATGCTATTATCTTTTATATATCTCGTGTTTGGTTTAGATTAAAATTTACTAAAATTTTCAAGTTAAAAATCGATTATTTTTAACCATATATTTTATGAACTATCTAATCACATATTTCATCAATTTTTATCTAAATTTATTACGAACTTGATTTTAATTTATGCCCAACATGGGGCATAATTTAATATTTGGTACGAAGAGATTAAGGGTAGTGTGACAAAGCTTATGATAAAAATGGTGAATTTCATAAACAATCGCGCTACTCCAACAAAGTTGGTTGACAAAGTGGAATGACAAAGTGATGTGTACGTAGGGTTGTCAATGGATTGGATTTTGATCCGAATCCGACGAAACAAATGGGAGATGGATTTAGGGTCTCAGTCCGATAATCCG
>CAIGRT010007920.1:0-11316 GCA_903798405.1 Fraxinus platypoda
TATTTTATAATACTTTTTAATTTTTAAAAAAAATTATACGCGTAACAAGTTGCTCATCTCTAGCTCTATTTTCTGACTTTGGTCCCAAATTTTATTGACCAATGACCATCACGCTTAACTTTGACCGTCTTTTTTGAAACTTAAATTCTTGGTCTAAAACTACAGTTTTTTTATTCCAAAAGAGAAAAATCCGTAAAATTTAGACGAATTCTTCACTTGAATGTTGAAATACATTTTTGCCATTAAAAAGAAATTAAATAGAGTAGAATATGCTGGTAATATCATAATAAAATGTAGTCTTGTAAGAATTTTAGAATGAAGATTTGAGTTAGCTTCAACAAAGGGCAGATTAGGATCACCAGAGGTGCTGCCAGTGATGGAATTATTGATTCAGCATGGGCTAAGCTTCTGTAAACCCCTGTTATATCTATTTCCAAGCAAGCTTTAGGTAGCTGCTGGAATGGGGGTCCTTGGACTAGGCTGTCCCAAACATACAAGCCTAGGAGAGAGTCGAATCTTAGGACTTGGTCGTGGTGATGGGATTGGACCATAGTTGTTGATAGGTCCACAAGGCGCCCTAGGTGAAAGGTTAACTTGTTCAAGTGCTCGGAATTGCAAATCTGCAGGGTATTCCCGGACACATCCAATGCGTGGTCCGGTTCCAGTAGTCCATTTACAGGACATGTGCTTAGCCAAGTTATAAACCGGTTTATCCATTTCATCAGTGCCTGTACTTCGGCCATCTACATCAGATGTGCTTACATTCTTGGATTGATTGTCTCCACAACCACCTAATGATTGTCTTGGAATTGATTCCTCATTGGCATCCTTATGAAAAGGAGGGCAGTCATCATCGATTGCACTTCTCTGCAAAAGATGAAATGGCAAAAGGGTCATCAATTAAATGCTTTTCTATGAAGGAACTTAAGTTTGCCTACCAAGACTAGGCAAATAAGTGTACATCTGTTGTTGACAAGGATTGAAGCATATGTACAGACAGTGTAGATTCATAACAATTACCTTTACATTAGTAAGATCTACGCCACGATCCTCCAGGAAGCTTATGAATTCGCTGAAGCACTCCTCTGTTGGATGATAGTGACCGCTATATGGCCAAATTGCCTGTAAATTGACAAAATATTCAATCCACAGGTAGAATACATTCTAACCAGTACGTCAAACTTAAGATTACTGTAAACTCTCTAGAATTATGTATATATACCTCAAGAACACCATCATGAGCAACCAATCTTCCAGCTGCTGTGATGGCCCCGCCAGCAAGAAAACTTGAATGCTGAAACAGACCTTTCTTCTTCTTGCCTACGTACAGAATTCTTGTTGTGCTAAGAACGAATATCCATTTTGAACCTTCAATGGTGTCCAAGGTGGAACAACTTTGTTTGTACACGAGCTTCCCGTTTTCAACCACGACTTCATATAATTCTCGTTCTTTCTGTTAGAGGAATGATCATATATGTTCATGAGAATGCTAGCTAATATGCTATAATTAATTCAGTGCTACATTTGAAAATATAATTTCCCGGGCAACGTCTGCTCGTGAGATTGCTAACACTCATTGATGACTTGAAACTTACCGGTCCCAGATATTTGATGCATTGCTTTTGCAAATTGGCCCTTGAGCACTTGTCAATATTTAGTTCTTTTCCATCTCCGACATCCAACCTTAAAGAACAAATGTTGCAGGAGAAAGTCAGTAAGGAACATTTTGTTCATTAACATATCGCGAAAAGGATACTCCTATATCTAGGGAAAAGGAGAAGAGAGTTTTGAATAGTTAAAGACAGTATATATTTTAACTTTCTACTCCCATAATTGTTCCTCAAACGTCAAACCAAATAAATTATCAATCTGAAATGGTTAATCGGGTTCTCACCAGTAAAAGAAAGGCTGTGCGCTTTCGCTTTTGAACCAGATATCATAATAGAGATGT
This sequence comes from Fraxinus platypoda, assembly GCA_903798405.1. Taxonomy (NCBI): domain Eukaryota; kingdom Viridiplantae; phylum Streptophyta; class Magnoliopsida; order Lamiales; family Oleaceae; genus Fraxinus; species Fraxinus platypoda. The sequence goes on from CAIGRT010007920.1 coordinate 1,952, forward strand.
AAATTGTGCCCGTACCTATGGCGTGGATCAATCTACAGAAAAAGAGCGATAAGTAATATCAAAGGTCCCATTGAAGCAATTATATCGATGGTTCAGATTTGTCCTTCTATTATTAAGAATGACGAGCATTTTTACAATTTTGTCCACTGGAGGAAATCTGGTCCTTCTATTATTAAGAANTTTTTACAATTTTGTCCACTGGAGGCTCAAAATTGGATAAAAACACTTCAATGGTTCAGAGGACTTACAGCCTCAAGCCAGTGCTGTATGGCAAGTTGTTGAGCCTTCTCGTCCTTAGACAATCCCTTTCCAACCTGCAATTGCAAGAAATCAATCCCTTTTTCACAGTAGAAATTTAACAGAACAAGTAGCTCTGAACTCAATTGAAGAGTTAAAAATAATTGTTGGATATTTACCTTGGCTGCTTTCGTCCTAGCTCTAGCCCACCGTGAAACAGCAGTTTCTGGTTTCTCATCATTGAAGAAAGACACAGAGCATCTTTTGAGAGCTGCAAAGTCCAAGGCTTTCCACCTATATATGTCAAATATGATAATTTAAACAAAAGTACTTCATTAGGCAACAGACTACATGAAATGACAAAATGGCAAGCAGACAAACCATAGCTCCTCTACTACAACTGCACAATCTGCAAGGTTTCTTCGAGTCCGGTAGCTCTTGTATACTTTTTGAATCTTGACGGCAGAAACATTAAGCTCACTAACAGGTCGGGGCGTAAACATGATAGCAGGTTCCGAGAGAGAAGCCGCATTGACTGATTTATAAGTAGAACAATCTGCTTTTTCATTTGCATCATCATATTCTGATTTTCTGATGTCTTGTACTAGATTCTGGAATGAACGCGTCGATTCAAGCATTAATTTTTCAGGCTCGCAATTCCTCAAATTGATTGCATTTTTCCTACTGAACTTATTGCATCCTTTTGCCATGGCGATGGCTGAATCTCCTGTTGATCCTTTAAGTCAAACAGGAAAATCAAAAACACTGTTTCCCAATTTCTTCAGAAACCAAAAGATTTTAAGGTCCCCCCACCTGCATAATTTATAAAGAAAATCCTTATTAATTATAAAATACCATAAAAGGCTTGAATAAAATTTAACCAAGTTTACTTTTTTCAATGTTAATTTAAGCCTAATCGAAAAGAACATCATAATCTTAACAAAACATTAAAATCCCAGAATTATTGTAATAACAGAAGCCGCATTTATTAAGATAATCATGAAAAACTCACCAGAACAGAAATGCAAAACCTTAGATCAGTTAAATGTCCCTTTATTGTCTGAATAATATTAATTAAAGTATGCTTCTAATTATTAAGAACCTCTTCCCTCTTTATAACCGCTGTTATGTACTTAATTCTGGTAAAAGAAATTAATAGACCTTCAAACACGGGTAGGGCGTGTGAACAGGAGACTGACTCAACAGTGGGTTTTGAATGAATTCTCGTACACGTTCAAGTGTTCAACCCAGACAGAGATTTCTTTCAATTTTCTTGAAGGAAAAGAGATTTGCTATAAAAAAAGGTTCAATGACCAACACTGCCTGTTCCAGGGGCTGAAATGTCAGTCCCTGATTTGCAATGTTTTGTATTAATTTTTTTAACTTCCAATAAGAATTCATCAAGTGTCCATTTGTTTGAAAATCTGTCAATTGTTTGTGAACCTTTTTTTATAGCAAATCTCTTTCCTGAAATGGGAATGCGGAGTTTTAATTCAAAGACTTTCAAAGGCACGAGTTTTGATGCATTCAAAAAGCTGGATATCTTTATTGATACGTAAACCCCTCTCGCTCTCTTTTATTTTATTTTTTTAATTTTTTTTTCTCTCATAAATGATAAGTTTATACAATCATACTCTTGCAATCCTAAAAATCATTATCATTGTATTTCTAATCTTTCTCTATAAATATGTGACTTTGATTTTCAATAAAATACACATAAATCTATTGACTTTCATTCTTTCTTATCTTTTCTCTCTTTTGTTCTCTTTTTTCATACGTGTCAATTTTTTTTTTCTATATACATATGCAACAAAACGAATTTACTGTAATTTTTTTTTCAGTTATTAGGATTCATGATTTTAATATGCATGTCTGTATATGAATTCGTGAATTCGTTTGTATCAATGCACGATTTTAGTAATGCAATTTTTTTTTTTTAATTTGTCTGTATAGAGTTAGAGTGTTTGGTTGGGATTTTTGGGGGAAGAATTGATTTTTGAATAGTGATATGATGGGAAATGTATGATTAAAAAAGAAGAAAAAAATATTGATGTGATGAAAAATATTATTTTATTGAAGAATGTGTGGTTGAAAATGAGAATTGATTTACTGTAAAAAATGAGAATTTTTACCAAACATGCTCTAATATCCTAAGATAACTATATTTAATTTATCCAATTTATCTGAAAATATTTGATGCATGATTTTAACTTCAATTAGTCTGTATATGAAATTTTTTCAGTAATAATTTTTATATATAAATTCATAACATATGTGTTTGGTAATTAATTTTTATATATGAATTCATATCTTATCTATTTGATAATTAATTTTGATATCATATTCTGTCTGTATGGTAATTAGTATTTTTAAACTGTTTAAATATTTTTAGATGTTCTTTTATAAATTTTTAATTGATAATCTATTATGTTGATGCTCTTGAAGTAACACAATATTATAATTAATATTTTAAAAGAATATTACTTATAGGTTTGTCTAATAGAATATTATTGCTCCTAAAGTAACACAATGTTATTTACATATATTTTAATTATATTTTATTTGCTCCTGAATAGCATAATTAAATACGATCTAACAGAAATTATAGTTTTGCTCCAGATGAGTAAATTCTTGAATAATTTATTATAATAATATGTGATTACTCCTGAGGAGTATGAAATTATAATTTTCAATATTTCAAAAGAATATTGATTTATTACTCTTGAAAAAGTAATAATAAAATATAACACTCTCGAAATAGCACACATCCAATATAATATATATATCTCATTGTGTTCCTGAAGAAATACAAATTAAACAACTCAATATTGAATTATAATCTTGTAAGGAAAATAATTTTATTTATTATTAATATTCAAAAAGAATATTAATTTATCGCTCTTGAAGAGCACAAATTATAATTTTCAATATTCCAAAAAAATATTCACACATTGTTCTTGAAAAGGTAATAATAAAAGACAATGTGCTCTTGAAGTAGTACATGTTTCAAAAAATATATCATTTTGAATTAATTTTTATCCATGAAGGAAAACATATAACTCATGTCATATTGATATTGATTAAAATGTCTATTTGATTTATTATTATATATTGTATAATGTTTAATCACATTTTTGGAAATTAAATATTGAATTATATCTTAAATTGAACCAGAAAGTCAATTTGGCTTTTTGTTTGGCATGACCAGTTGGACCATCACCGGATCAATAATGACGCGAAATGAAAAATTCAAATGGATAACCAGAAGATTCTTCAATCCAATGAAATCCTATATGTTGTTTATTCTCTTTCATGAAAATAGGTGATTAGCTAAATAAAGACTGAATTTCCTATATTTTTTAAAATTAATTATGGTGATTGATGGGGTTCGTCACCCTCCATGTTGACCATTTATATATTATTTGTATCTAATAGATTTATCTAATAGATTTGATACAAATACTATATGGATTACATGGTGTTCGCAGCATGAAGTTTTCGAAATTACTGTTCAAATTATGAGCATAATTTTCAGATTATACAATTAAGATGATATGTCTTGTTAATGCAACTAATCTAGAGCTCAATATTTTACTAAGTATTAGTTGGGATATCGATAAATAGTTTAATAATATTGCATGTTAAACACCTCCGATTAATATAATTGAGAATAAAGTACTTTCCATTTCTGTTTAATGAATGTTATTATACATCATGTCAATATTATAGTTCTCCTTATTATAATGGCTTATGATTAGAGCCTAATTTTTCATATACTTATTTTGATAGTGTAGTATATGTAAAATTGATCCGCCCAATGCACTGAAATAGAAATTAAAGAATATTGAGAATAAATGAGTAATTTTAGCATTTGATCCCCATTTTTTTCAAAATACAATTTTCTCTCTTCTTTTCCATTATACACTTTTCAATAAAATAATATTATACACAACCAAAAAACTTTTTATTCTTTTTAACCACACATTCTCTATCAATCTCCCATTTCAAAATGTGTTCTCCACAAAAACGAGGCTGAAACAGGCCCTTAATCTTTATTTCAAATGGATGATATTTTATAACGCAATTTGTTGATTGTCAATTTGATTGCACAATTTTCTCAGCATTAGAGGGAGGAATTAAGAAGTCGAAAAAAAAAATGTAAAAATGCATCTTTATCTAAATTCTCGCAAAAAAATAATTCAAGTTAGAAGTTTGAAAGATAATTTATTTACATATATTTATTGACTAAAGAGATCAACAATATTTCATATACCAACTTTAAATGCTCAAACTCGAATTAACACACTGAATGACAATTAGTTAATATTATAATTGATATATCCATGACACTCTTGAAGCGAAAATACATTCGATTCTAATATAAAAATCTACAAACGAAAATTGAGCAATTAGTAAAGATGATCTCATTAAGGAGGCATATAATCTTGATGAGTATTTACATATAACAAATTATAAAATCTCAGAAGAGGTACAAATACTTGATATGTTGAAAATTGAGATATCTCAATAAATAATGTCATTATGAAGAAAGATATAGAATCAAAAAGAAAAAGTCGTCGACAACACTTTCGCATATGATGTACTGTATCATATAGCGAGAAATCGAAATAAATGCGTTGAATTATATAGATCAAAGTGATGATTGACCAAATAAAAACGACGCAATCATAAATTGAATTTACTAGAAAAACCTGAAATTTTTGGACCTGCAGTCCGAAAACCTAAAGGTATATACTTATGTGAAAAGGAAATGAAAAAATGAAGTCGTAACATGTAATGCATGACTCTCAACGTAGTGAATTTCGCAACGATCGTGGTGGATGAAATCATGAATCCAAATCGTGTTATATTGATGATGCCTGAACTATGAAATATGTGATAGTCAATTCATTTGACATGACTATTAATCTTATTTCTAAAAGATTTAACATGCTTAAAACATAATTTAAGTGATATTATTATGAGATAGAGTAAATAAGCATTGTACTCTTTTTTTTTTTTAACCAAGATTTTGTCTCGTTGGACTTTCCTGGTAAGGGTTTTTAATGAGAAAACTTTTGTGGCGTACTTAAAAAGAATAATGTACTCTTTTTTCTTTCATTCGAATTTTTCCCATAGTATTTTTCTGAATAAAATTTTAACGAGACATATTCTTTGTGTAATAAATGTCAATAACATACAAGACATTTTCTCTCATAATAACTCTTATATGTATGAAATTCTCGAATAGATCAACAAGAGTTATTTTTTGAATTAGCATGTTACTACAATTATCAAGTTTTATCATACTGAATTTTCTTGAAGACATCGACTTACAAGACTTTAATATTGAAAACATTGACATACAAGGCATGAACCGAATAATACAATAATTGAAATCAGGTGACCAGCTGTACTCTTTTTCCTTATTATTCGATTTTCTTGACAAGGTCTTAACGAGACATATATTCTGTAATGTATTATTCAAGGGAGAGTGTAGCAAATTGTAAATTAATTAGTGAATGACATTAGTACCATTGCGGTCCTAAAAATTATTATCATTGTATCCCTAACTCTACCCTTATAAATATAGAACTTTAGTTCTCAATAAAATACATACAAATTTATTGATTTTTTATTCTCTTCTCTTTTTCTCTGTTTTGTTCTCTCTTTTCATAACATTTTCCTTTTCCTTTTCTTTATTTACAAAAGTTTAGAATAATATTAGGTAGCACTATTGGTGCTATTACCCAAGTGACATGCAAATAATAGGGCATCTTAAATTTAATAGATTGATACTTATCAGCTTTTGGATATTCCTCTCGGCTCAATTCAAAAATGGACCTTTTTCTTTCGTGAAAATACACGTATATGTGTTAAAACAATTTATAAGTTTGTTATAAAATAAATAACTCTTTGTTAATCAACTTTACAAATAAGTAAATTGGTTATTTTGATCGGATTGGTATACCTCTCAACCCATCGGATCAATATTCACCTATTTGACTGACTTTTCGAATTTATTTGAAGGTTTTTCTTCCACACAGAAAGCCAAGTTAACTTCTCAACAAAAAGTTGAGTGATCGTTTAGTACAACGTGGTGGTGGACTCTAAAAAGGTGATGACCAGGGTCGTCCCTGGCCCAAGGTGACCAAAACCATTGCCTAGGGCCTCAAAAAATTTAAAAATTTAAAACCCAACAAAATATTTCCTTGTTTTTTTTAGTTGGGTCTCTAATATTTTAAAAGGCAAAGACAAAAGTGGTAATTACATCAAACCAGAATTTTTAAGATTTAATTTCAAAAATCATATATAGAGTTTATTTATACAAAAATCAGATATTAATTTAAATATTTAATATTATTAATACCACTCAAATTCATCGCAAACCCTAATTATTCTCTCCTCCTATTTCTCTCTCTCTCACACACACACACACGCGCGGTAGTCGGCAACCCTCTCCTTTCTCATACCCATATCTCCATACCTCTATTTCTTTCTCACACATCACAGTAGCCGGCATCCAGTTCCCAATAGCTATCTTCATCGCCGGTAGGTAGTGTTGGGGGCACTACAGCTTGAATCTTCCAGGCGCGACTGTCAAATCATTCCGGCGTTCTGTTCACAACTGCCGTCTTCATCTGGTTCTCTGATGTTTGGATCTTATTTTTGGTGTTTGGTTGGTTGTGGTTGTGATGTTGGCGTGGTGTTTGGTGTTCGGTTCTTCCGGCATCCCGTTCCCAAACCGTCGTCTTCATCCCATGTTTGGTGATGGCGATATCGGTGTTTTGGCCATTGCTTTTGTTTTGGTGTTGATGGTATGGAGGTGGCGGTGTGCTGTGGTTGTGGTGGCTGGTTGGTGGGGGCGCAGTGGTGATAGCGACATCGACGGAGTGGTTCCAGGTGATACGCCTTCTCATGTTTGGCTATTGTTTTTGTGCTGGTGTTGGTGGCGTGGAGGTGGCATAGTGTCGTGGTTGTTGTTGGTGGTGGTGGCGGCGACAGCGCCGTGGTGGGTTTTTTGGAGCTGTTGATGGCAGTGGTTTTTGTTGGTGGTGGATTTGGCGGTTGGGGTTGTTTTTTGTTGGATCTGGCAGTGGATCTAGCGATGGCAATGGTGATTTTGTAGTTGAAAATGGTGGTTCGTTGGTGGTTGTAGTGGTAAGATGGTGAAAATGGTAGTTTGGTGGTAGTGGTGTTGGCGAGGCTGCATTGCTTTTGGTTGTGCCATGGTGGATTGAGATGAGTGGGTAGGTGGTGAGATTAATAGTGTTTGTGACCAATTATTGAAATTGTGACAACTGTGAACGATAATCTGTGACTATTAAATAATATGTGACATAAAAACTTGAGTTGTAACTTATAAAATTTGTAATTTGTGATCAATAAATAAATTCTGACTTATAAATTGTGGCCAAGAAATAATGTGTGACCGATAATTTGAAAATTTGTGATGATAAGTTGTGACCTATAATATTTGTGATTTATGATCGATAAATAAATTGTGAGGAATAAAATTTTTATTTGTGATCGATGAACAAATTGTGATATATAAATTTTTTGAATTGTGATCGTAAAGTATTTTGTGACATATAAAATTTGTGATTTATGATCAATGAATAATATGTGACTTATTAATTTGATAGATATGCGATCGATGAATAAATTGTAACGTATAAATTTTTGATTTGTAACCGATGAACAAATTGCGACCTATGAATTTTTTGAATTTTGACTATAAAATAATTTGTGACATATGAAAATTGTGATTTATGACCAATTAATAATATGTGACCAATTATATGGAATTTGTAACCAAATTATATGTAATTTGTGACTAAATTATATGGAATTATGAGTTTAATATATTTAATTAATTAATTTATAAATAAAATTTTAAAAAAATCCGAGATTTAAAATTTTAAACATTGATCTCCTAAATTTGAAATTGGTGAAACTTAATCTCATAGTTCTGAAATCTTCCCAAAACAAAATTGGTCTAAATAAGAAGCCCAAATTACTCGGATATTTAACTTATATTCTTATTTAAGAAATAAAACGGATTTATAATTAAACTATTGTCTAGTGCTATATTTTGTTGTGTTATTCTATCCACCAAGATCTACCAAAAAAACAATCAACGCATAAAAAAATTTAAAGAACCTGGACGTAGCAAAAACCAAATTTTATAAGATTAGCAAAACATTATATGGGAGATTTCTTGGCCCTAGACAAACATGGGAAGCATGTTGCACCCGTTAGAGTGACAGGGCTAGCAAAACCCATAAAATTTCTTTAAAATTGATTTTTATGAAAGTAAAAAAAAATTATTTATTCTAAAAGTGTTCATTTCATTTTTCAAACGCTATAGAGAAACTAAATTTGAATCGACCATAATTGGTGTTAAATAGACTTTTACATTTACTAAAAAAATTATATTTAAGAATCTTGTAACAATTTGTTGCTTAAGACCTTATAAATTTCAAGATTGGCTCTGGTGATAACCAACGTAAAGTGTCGTCTTTACCCAACTTTTTAAAATCAGTTTGTTATAATCACTTATTTCATGATATTCACAATCTTTATCAACTTTTAATAATACATTTCATAATTTTTATCAAAATATAATAAAAATCTATATTTTAGGCAAAACAAAGTGAGATTTACATATCATAGGGTTAAAACCACCATTGGCATCAAACTTTATATTTGGTGTTATCATGGTCATCCAACTTTATACTTAGTATTACTATGGCTATCCAATTTGATTTTATTTTATTACGACCATCTAAATTCATATAACGTTTTACCATGACCATCCAATTTCATATAATATTTCACCATGTTTACCCAATTTCTTTTTACTATTTTCATTAATTTTAAAATGGGTAAAACTGTAACTTTGCATTATATATAAAAAATAAATTAAAATCAAAATAAAAACTTATTTTAAAATAAAATAAAAACTTATTTAAAAAAACGTTACGTAAAAATAAAAAATAAAAAATTATTTTTTTAAAAAAATGTTACTTAAAAAAACAAAATAAAATAAAAACTTATTTTAAAAAAAAGTTACTTAGAAAAATAAAATAAAATAAAAACTTATTTTAAAATAAAAAAATTATTAT
>CAIGRT010007927.1:0-12572 GCA_903798405.1 Fraxinus platypoda
CTTGAGAAAATGAGTGAAAAGTATAACTTTGGGGTGTGTATTTCACGAGTGGAAAAAGAAAACATTTGACTACTGAGGGTTGGAAATTGAACCAATCATGAGCTTCTGATGTTCTACATAAGTCCACACTTACACGTCGAGTTTTGCATTGAATAAGTAGAAGTTAATTTCAACTGTGTGATTTTGAAACTATTTTATAGCATTGACACGTGACTCCATTTCTGAGACTAACGGCATATCATCTAACCTAGTTTTGATTGCGTTAGGCTATAATTTGTTTGATGACAAATAAATATTCAAGTTTGGGGGTGTCTGATAAGTGTATTTTATACACTTATTTAAGCATTGAAATTGGAGTATTTGTTGTTTATTTTAATGAATAATGGCTTAATGTGATTTGAATTGTGTATGGTAAGTAACAATTGATAAAAATGACACAATTGGAGAAAAACGACTAAATTGCAAGAAAGCTAAAGTTCAATGACAAAAGTGTGAATAACTAAAAGTTAGCTCGGACCAAAGAACGACCACTAGAGAGTGTTAGGACTCAATTGGATGCAAAAAGAAGTCAACGGGAAGAAAAATGATCAAAAATGACCAAAAAGTGCATGTGAAGGAAACTTCAGGGACCAATTTTTTACAAATTGGTCCCAAGACACATCTAGGAGCGCACCCCAACCGCAGGTCAGGCGCTCGCTTGGCCCTCAACCTAGATAGTCAAAAGCAAAAACTGTCCTTAGAGGCACATACCATGGTCCCTTTGAAGAGCCCTCTTAGTGTTAAAACGGAAAACAATTGTTTCCTTTTTCTTATTTCAATGAGATTTGGAATGCCATCTTTTGCAATTTTAAGACCTAAAGGTTGTCTAGAACTGAGACAAACTTGTTTTTATCATAGTTTAATCTTGCAAGAGAAGATTTGAATTCAAAAGCTTGGGTCGAAGTTTAAAGTGAAGATTTTGTGTTTTCAAGTTCTTCAGCGCTTTCTTTACCTTGAGTAATGTTGTTTCTATATATTTATGTTATTTTGCTATGAAAATGCTAGGCTAAACACTTTTTATGTATTGGATGGATGATGAAACCATTTTGATTTATATTTCTAATTTAAGACTTAACATATTTAAGTTATTTCTTGTGTTTGTGATTATTTATGAATGAATAATATGTTGTTTGAATGTTTACGTACCATTTAGACAATTAGTTGTTTATTTGTAGTGTTAGAAAACTCACAATAAATAGAACACTGCATATTTGACATGCGAGCAATATATATTAATAATAATATTTGTAGCGTGTGCATTCGTGTGTGATAATCGTATGATTGAATGCTTGCTTTGCATATGAATTCGGATTAGGAATATGATTGAGGTCGTGCTAGGGATATGTTTAATATATCTTGAAAAAGGATATTGAATATTAATGTATTATCGATTATCACGAACATTTGAATAATATTAACTTACATAAGCTGTGAAATGGAAATAAAGATAAATAGGTGGATTCAGAAGTCCAATACATTCATCTCATTATTCGATAAAAAACTAATCTTTTACAATATTCTTAGCTTTAGAATAATTACAAAACAACAAATCTTTTGTATTATATTGGTCGAGTTTGATTAGAACTAGTACACTATAATTGAATATTGTTCCTCACTGGACAATACACGTACTCACTACGTATTATTTGTCAACAATTCCGTACGCTTACGAGATTTTCTCGAACAAACTTGAATAAGAGCAACTGGCTGAAGTTGATGAAAGAGAGTTGTATATTTTACTGTTTTTGACCTTTGAAGTAACTCTTGAGCACTCTAGGTTAGTATATCCTTATTTTGGACGACATGATTTTTGACTTAGGGCAGATTTGATCAATCTATTCAATAATAATCTATAATTTTATGGGAAAGCACGTGGATGTCCTAATACCCATATTTTTAGATTTCTACATATGTTCCAAAAAAAAATATCAATTTCAAGGGGGGTAAGGTATGATGCTAAAACTTAGATTACTTTCATATAAATTTAGAGATGGCGCACTAGAATGGTTGTTTTGAACTATATGCTAGTATCACTAATTGGAACAACTTAGCAAAGAAATTTTGTAATAAATCGTGTTGACCTCGAAAAATGACCCAAACACGTGGCCAACAGGATATAACTGCCATGTAAGCTCTTTCCTGCACGTGATAACACACCGTTAGTCGCTCTGGTGAGGGTGGAAGTGGCCATGAGCACTCCAATAGTCAAGTTAGTGAATTGGTAAACCACGGTTACGATGTCCGGTGGTTGTGGTGGTCACCGGAACATGGCTATCAATGTAAATGTACGTGAAGGCAAGGATAATGCAAATATCTTGTAATTCTCTCCAAAGAACAGCTCTTTTCATATTGTAGGTGTGGGTATTTATAGTAAAAGGAGGTAAGAGAAGAAATGTTGGATGTAGAGAACGTGGCTTTGAATCTAGGAAGGACCGTCCCTTCATAGACGTCAATTCGTCAATCCATAGATGGGCAGTTTAATTAATGCTCTTTGACACAGTAGTTCTTGACCTGAGATTTTGGAGTCTGCCATATGTCCTATCAATCAATCCTAAGGATTTGATTCTTGAGATCTTTACATAAAAGATTTCCTTGCATATAGGGTGGAAGTGGAACAACATTTCATTAATAAAACTATTTACATAGCTAAAGTTACACTTTGTTTTGAAAGTTTCCCTACTAGTAATATCTTCTCAGATGTTCAATATTCCAAGGGCGAGGCATCAACTTTTCTTTCAAGCTCTCAATCTTATAGGTGTCGGGTCGCACCTCTCCCGTAACGCGATATGGGCTTTCCCAACTATTTCTCAATGTTCCCGTTCCTGGCTCCTTCGAGGATAGGAAAACTTTCCAGAGTACTAAATCACCTATGCGGAAGGTCATTTTCTTTACTTTGACATTGTAGTAGCGAGCCATCTTGCGTTGGTATGTGGTGAGCTTGACTTGAGAATCTTCTCTCTTTTCTTTAAGGAACTCAAGCTCATACATCATCAGTTTATCATTAGTCACTTCATTAAAGTGGATGCGATGATGAGAAAGTACTCCAACCTCTACTGGGCTCATAGCCTCAGCTTCGTAAGTCATGGAAAATGAAGTTTCTCTAGTTTCAGTTCTGCTAGTGATGCATATAGCCCTGAGAACTTGGGAGAGTTCATCAACCCAGGTCCCCTTGGAAGTATCCAGATACTTTTTGAGAGTGTGTTTAATGATTTTGTTGACCGCTTCGACATGTCCATTAGATTGGAGATGATGAGGTACTGAGAAATGTTTCTTAATTCCAAGCTCATTACACAGATCCCTCACCTTCCTATTTTCGAACTGATTACCATGATCTGACACGATAGAATGGGGAATAGCAAACCTGCATATGATATTCTTCCAAAAAAACTTGGAAGTGTTCGAATCAATTATATTAGCCAAGGGCTCCGCTTCAACCCATTTTGTGAAGTAGTCGATCGCAACCATGGCGAAGCAGACATTCTCCATTCCCCTCGGCAGTGGTCCTATGAAATCTATCCCCACTGGCAATCGGCCACGGGCTCAATATTACTGTAAGCTCTAGTGATGACAGTCTTTGTACATTGGAGAAATACTGGTACCTGTTACACGCATGCACAAATTGTATCGAGTCCTCTTTTAAGGTGGACCAGTGGTACCTTTGCCTAAGCACCTTGTGTGCTATTGCTAGTCTTCCTGAGTGATTGCCATAGACTCTTTCATGGATTTCCCTTATGATATAGTTCGTTTTCCCTCCCCCCGGTGCACCTAAGGAGGGGGATGAGAAACCCCGTTTATACAGTACACCATCTTGTATAGTAAAATGAGTTGTCCTTCTCCTAAGCAGGTGAGCTTCAACTTTATCGCTAGGCAATGTATGTTCTCTGAGGAATGCTATAATGGGTTGCATCCATGACAGGGTATCCTCGATCCACATCACTCCTTCTCCTCCCACGATTGAAGGTTCGGCTAGGTGCTCAATGGGAACCACTTTGAGGAGTTCGAAATCCTTACTATTAGCCACTTCTCCAGAGCATCGATGTGAGTGTTCTTAAGATGGGAAATTTGTGTTAATTTAAATATTTCAAAGTTGGGAAGGAAGTTCATGATCAATTTAAGGTACACTGCCATAATTTTGTCCCTAGTCAAAAAGTTGCTATTGACTTGGCTTACCACCAATTATGAGTTACTGTTGATAAGCAACCTTCTCACTTTCATTTCCTTTGCTAAACGGTGGCGGCTAGGAGTGCTATATATTCAGCCGCATTGTTTGATGCCTTAAATCCGAACCTCACTGTGCAATTGAGCCATGACCTTCGGGGCTTTCCAACATAACTCCGGCTCTCGAACTGGCTTTCCTTGACGACCCATCAACAAAAAGATCCCAGATGGGAGGTTCCACCGGCTCCATATTTATGTCCATTTCAGGAGTTTTAGCAATCTCAGCTATAAAGTTTTCAAGAGTTTGACCCTTAACCAAGGTCCTTGATTTGTACATTATATCGAACTCACTGAGCTCAACTTCTCATTTTAACATCCTTCGTGGGGTGTCTAGCTGCTGAAGGACTTGCTTAAGCGGGAAGTTCGTCAGCATATTAATGCTATGAGCTTGGAAGTATGACCTTAACTTTTGAGATACAGTGATAAAGGAAAGGACGAGCTTCTCCATGTTCAGGTAACGCACCTCTGCTAGTAATAAGGCCTTGCTTATGTAATAAACGGGCAGCTGGTGTGTTTTCTCTTCCCTTATAAGAACCAAACTATCAGGATCGTCGGATATAGCTAGATAGACCAGTAAGGGTTCGCTCGCCTTAGCTTTAGATAGGAGGGAGCTGTTTGAGATGAATTTTCAGTGCCTGGAATGCTTCCTCACACTCTGATGTTCATATAAACCTATTTCGGATCTTAAAGAAGGGAAGGCACTTGTCCGTGGCCTTGAAGATAAAACGATTAAGTGCTACTACCCTACCAGTATGTCTTTGCACCTTCTTAGACTTCTGTGGCGATCTCATTCTGATCCAAGCCTTATTTTTTCTAAATTTGCCTAAATTCCTCTCTAATTCACAACGTGCCCAAGGAATCTACTAGAAGCCATGTCAAATGCACATTTAAGTAGATTCAGTCTTATCCTGTATCCTTTTAGAATATGGAAGATAGCATCCAAATGCTTTATATGTTCATTTGCTTAGAGGCTTTTTACCAACATGTTGTCCACGTAAACTTCCATTGTTTTGCCAATATAGTCAGCGAACATCTTGTTTACCAACCTTTGGTAGGTAGCTCCAGCATTCTTCAATCCAAATAGCATCACCCTATAACAATACAGTCATTTATCTGTGATAAAAAAGTACTATCCTTATCCGTCGGGCGCATGGGGATTTGGTTATAACCTGAATAAGCATCCATGAAACTTAGTAGTTCGTTCCCTATAGTAGAATCTACTAGCTGATCTATTTGAGGGAGCGGAAAACTATCCTTTGGGCAGGCCTGATTGAGGTTGGAGAAGTTAATGATACTTTCCATTTGTCATTGTGTTTATTTACCAACACAGGATTGGATATCCACTTCGGATAAGAAGCCTTCCTAATGAAACCATTTTTGATCAATTTTTTGACCTTCTCCTTCAAAGCTTCATATCTCTCCACATTGAACTCTCTTCTCTTCTACTTATGTGGGATTTGGTTTGGATAAACCCTTAAGAGGTGGCAGCTAACGTTCGGGTCTATTCCTATCACATCCTCATGTTTCCATGCGAAGACATCAAAGTTCTTGCGCGTAAAGTTCTTCAGCTCTTCCTTCGCTTCATCTTTCAAATCCCTCCCTACTCGCAGAGTTTTAGTGGTATCTTGATGGTCCACAGGAAAAATCTCTTGCTCATCCGTTGGAGCGATTTGTGATTCCGACTCGTTGATTCGGGGGTCCAATTCATCCAAAGCTGCTCTTTTAGGATCGCCCTTTCCAAGTGCTTCTATCATCTCAACATCTTCCCTTTGTGTAGGGGTCTGCCCTTCTTCAGGGACGCCGATCTTTTTGGTATCAAAAAATACCATATTAACTCCCAGGGGCTCAGTATTTCTCAAAGAGTTGAGGTAACATTCCCTTGACCCCATTTGATCTCCTCGGATGATAGCTATCCCATGTTCGGTAGGAAAATTCATGCATAAATGATGAATGGAGGTCATGACCTACAACTCCTTTAAGGTCGGCCTCCCTAATACTCCATGGTACGCAGACCAGATTATCGACTACCAAGAATTCCATGAAGTAGTGAGCTACAAGAGGTGGAATCCCCATTTCAACAGCCAGGTAATTCTTCATCTTTGAACATGTTATCTCTACTGAATCCATACAAGGGAGCAATCATGGGAGTAAATGCGTGATCCACCATCATCTTATCGTTGGCGAAACCAAAAAAAATATTCACCGAACTACTGTTGTCTACCAGCATGCGCTTCAGTCTGTTTCAAGCCATGACAACTCTTACTACTAATGCATCATAGTGAGGGTAGTGTACATCCATTGCATCTTCCTGAGTGAATGTAATGGCCTTTACAGGTTTCGCACTTCGGGGCTGGTTCACTATATAGTTGGCCATGGGCGAATCCCTAGCTTCCCTAGTATAACTCTTTTGTGCATTTCTGATTCACCACATATATGCGGTTTTCCAATAATCGTGTCGATCTCTCAAATGAGCATATTCTCAGTTACGATGGAAAAATCCCTCCTGGGTCACTGTATATCCCTAGGTCTACCCCAATCATCTCTTAAGCCATGTCGCGAAGAATGTCTCCTCATCTCGCTTCTCGTAGATGAGTTCGACCTTAGAGCTCCATCCTGAAGGCGGCCCTCCCTCGTATTGAGGGGATTACTTCTTTTCATGGATCAAGGAGCCTCCCAGCATTCACTCGTATTATGGCCATAGAAATGGTGGAAAGTACAATAGGGTCGCACCTCCTCAGAGGGCCTATTTCTAGGTCCTTCGCCCTTCCTCTATTCCTTGAGTTAGAGGGTCTCCTAGACATTCCGTCTCCAACGTTGCCATTGAGTCTAACGTTTTCGTAAGCCAAGGTAGGTATGACGTTCAAAGTTTCCATGGCCAATGCATGTCCCAAAGTAGGGACTACAGTGTGCTCGACTTTAGTCCATTGTTGATTTACCAAATGTAACGTAGGCCCTCTTCCCATCTGCTTTTGGGGTAGGGGAGTCCCTGTTTTGCCTTATTTCAATGATCGATTATCTCTTCATCGACAATCTCAATTCTCATTATTTCTACCAGCTCATCATAAGTGGTTGGATTTTTGCTTCGAATGTCTCTCAAAAATAGTGTGTTCATATTCAATCCTCCTTTTTTTAGAGCTGGGAGGGCTTCTTCATTCATAACTTGCTCACAATAAGTTATTTAATTAGCAAAACGAACTAGGTAACTCTTTAACGTTTTTCCTAATGCTCGCATCATATCTTGGAGGAGCTGGATCGATGTCTCTCACTCTTTTTTAGACAAATATTGGTTCAAAAATGCCTTTTTGAGGTCGGGCTAGCTCCTAATGCTGAGCGGTGTTAACCTGCCATACCACACTTTGGCTGCTCCACCCAAGGTTAAGTGTAAGGCCTGCACTTCAAAGCTGGTGATGCGCCTATGAGACTAATTTGTGTTTTATATTTATTGAGGTGTTTCTCAGGGTCACATTTTCCCTCATATTTAGGAATTTTAGGGGGTATGGGAAAATTATGAAGTTCTTTGGAGAAGGGAAGGTTTTCATCATCCTCGTCGAACTCATAGGATCGGCATGGTCCATCAGAATCATTTTCATCTGCTAAGTAACAAGGCGAGGGCTGGGATGACCCTCTTTGATTTTCCCAGTTCATCAGACTTCACCTCTCTTGCCTATTCCTAGATGGAGGGGCCTGGGCTATTTGGCTTCTTCTTCTTCGGCATCAAGACAACCTCCAGTAGGCCCATCGAACTCATCCTCGAGGAAGCCAATGTTTAGCTCTGGATGAATCTCTCTCAGACGAGCTAGCATCTGCTTGGCACTCCATGAAACCTAATTGTTGGCGAAGTCATCATACTCCTTTGTTTGATCGAAGTTGTCTATGTAGTTCTTCATTGAAACCTCGCTCACTGTCTTCCCTTCTATCTTTAGAGATTCTATCTTCTCTTTTTGGGCTTCAGTTAACATCCTCAACTTGGCTTTATCCTTATTAGCCCCATCCAATGCCTTAGAGGTGATTAGTTAATGTTCCTTGGATTGGTCAATCCGCTTAATCAAGGTCGCCACTTGAAAAATGGACTCATGAAGTTCATTCTTCAGTTGGTTCACTTGTATCTCAACAGCATCCAATTTCACCTCCACCTCAGATCTTTTCATTTCGGCCTCTTCTGCCTTGCTTTTGGCCCTATTGACCTCTTCTTCCCATTTGTCCGAGGCCTCTAACCTTTAGTTTAATTCTTCATATCTTTGGCGGAGACTCCAAACCAAATCCTATGCCATAGTGTCAATACTCAGCGTGCGGGCCACACAAGCATTGTAGGTAGCCAGTAAATCCTCAACCATACAGGAGGCGACGTGATTCTGCCATTCCGTACCCCAGAATTTATTATGAACCCAGGCGAGAGAGGCGGTTTCAAGAGGTAACATCTCTAGGACTGCCTCGAAAAGCTCATCTCCCCTACTCCCAGGAAGTTAGATACTTTGCTGCGAGGAGGGAGATTCGTAGGTTTCTTCGACCTTTTTCAAAGCGATTCCACTAGTTGGGCGGCAGGATCTAACATGGCAGTCTTTTTCGCCCCCACGACGCCTTAGAGGTAGTTTCCTTAACTACCCCGGTAAGAATAAAAGAAGGTGGATATGGTTTTGCCACGGTCGCAACCGAGGATGACGCTACAGATGGGCATACCTTTCTCCTCTTTATTAGTGAAGTGTCATCTTCCACTTCGTCTTCCTCCTTAGGTGATTGCCTATTGCTTAGAAGGTTCAATTTATACGTGGCGGAACTGGTCTTCAAGGCCTTCACCTTAGCCATGCTTTGACAGACTGTGGCAAAATTCGGCCCTCAGTGGTTTCTTCTTCATAAAATTATCTGTAAATAGAGTGTTAGTACATTCAAGTAGGCTATTAGATGGAATTGAAAATGTAGAACCCACCTTAGGATGCCATTAGTTCGTTTAGGGTGAAGTGTGTGTTCTTGTCAATCAACTCGTTGTAGCTTCGGTCTTTGGGTGGTTGCTGATAGATGTAGCTAATTATATCCCACTGCTCGGCAAAAATCTCACCCCTTGGCAATGAGCCTGCAAGCCCATTGTTAAGTTCAGACAATTAGGCAGAAGAACTTACTGGCAGAAGAGTAAGTAGTTGGAACTCTAAGAGAAGCCATAAGGTCATCTTGCATGGTGTCCCACATCCCGGACACCCAAAACCACGATATCCTCCACTCCTTTACAGAGGAGGACGTGTCTACAACAAAAGGGGAATGAGAACCCCAAAGAGTTAAGTAATATCATACCTTACTTTTGTCACCTCCGGCTATGCTTTTAGGGGAAGTACAAAGAGTGGATAACACTGAAGGGCATATCAACACCCAGGCTGGCTCATAGCATCCACAACCCAACCATTTGTCCCCAAGAGTTCGGATGGAAATGGGTTAGAGCTAGCCCAAATGAGCGCATTACTGACCTAAAGAAGGAGTGGAAGGGAAGCCTACGACCCACTTTCAATAAATTTTCACTTACGGCCACACAACCTGGCATCGTGT
Source organism: Fraxinus platypoda (assembly GCA_903798405.1). Lineage (NCBI taxonomy): Eukaryota > Viridiplantae > Streptophyta > Magnoliopsida > Lamiales > Oleaceae > Fraxinus > Fraxinus platypoda. The sequence goes on from CAIGRT010007927.1 coordinate 9,790, forward strand.
AATAGGCTATTTCACTAGGGTTGTAACTAATAAGATCGATGATTTCAGGAATCCTAAAAAATTCTCTACACCTAGCTAACTTATCAGAAGTGATGTTGGAAGGATAATCATAGGCTCTCTACCTAATTGAGGTATCTACAGGAAAGGTGGGCCATTTCCATATATTTTCTCCCCACCTAATAGCCATACCTATCTCGTCTAAGGAAATAATTAGACAACTCGATTACCACTCATGTAGCAAGCCTTTCCACTTCGACTCTATATGTTAGGAGATATTTTATGTAAAGATCTCAAGAATCAGATCACTAGGATTGATTGATGGGACGTATGGCAGACTCCAAAATGTCGGTCACTAACTATTGTGTCAAGGAGTATTAATTAAACTGTCCATCTGTGGATTGACGGATTGACACCTATGAAGTGATGGTCCTTCCTAGATTCAAAGTCACGTGCTCCACATCCAACGGTTCTTCTCTTACCTCCTTTTACTATAAATACACACACCTACACTGTGAAAAAGGACGGTTCTTCGGAGAGAATTACAGGATATTTGCATTATCCTTGCCCTCATGCACATTTACCTTGATAGCCATGTTCCCGTGACCACCACCACTAGACATCCTAACCCTGGTTTACCAATTCACTAACTTGATCGTCGGAGTATTCGCGACCGCTTCCACCCTTACTGAAAAAGGCCACGAACGACTAACGGTGTGTTACTACGTGTAAGAAGGAGCTTACGTGGAAGTTATATCCTGTTGGCCACGCATTTGGGTCATTTTTCGAGGTCAACAAAAATACTTTTCACCATCTAAAGTGCCAAAGATGAAGTTGGAAATTTCTACTTTTCAGCAGCTTAATGGAAAAAGATACATTAAACATGGGAGAGATTCAAGGAGTTAATGATAAATGCTCTAATCACGATCAAAGGTCAACAAGTCTAATACTTCTATGCTGGGCTCCCCTATTCTTAATTCTAGAATACACTCTTCAGAAAATGGTTCAATCATAAATGTAAAAATGTATCAAGCATTGAAATTGTTTGAACTGATTCCAAGGATACATTCGATGCTCTCTTCAGATCACGTAGTCCTGAAGAAAGTAGTGGGTATATATAGGGCTTGTTTGAGCCCCATTTTTTTTTTCAAAAAATGCATTTTGTAATAGTGTTATGATGGATAATATGTTGTTAAAAAATAAGGAAAAGTTTTGTGTTTACGTGTAATATTATTCAAATCATTATTCAAGAATACATTTTGATGGAAAAAGTGTGGCTCATACGATAAACATTACATCATCTATCAATGCAGACATTGATGCACTTATAAAACAAGTAAAAATCTTGGTGAAAGCACATGCGCAAAAGGTGAATGCAGTAAATATGACATCGACTAGTGAAGCTTGTGGGGGCTAATAATTATAATTAGGAGTGTATGATGTTGGCATCTCTACAAAAGCATGTCAATTATGTGCACGATAATCCCTGCCAGCAATATAATCCATTCTTGCAAACAAATAATTTAGGATAGAAGCAACACCCAATTTTTAGATGGACTAATAACCAAAATAGTGGCAATCCCATGAACTTTTAATACGAGAGAACATAAAGTTTGGGAGGGATGTTTTGGCAAACATACAACAGAGTGATAAAATACTTCAGTAGGGTGAAATATCATTGAAATCAGCAGTCCTCTACAAAAAATCTAGAGATTCAAATTGGGCAGGTAGCCTTGCCTAGAAATCTAGAAAGACCGCATGATACCTTGCCTAGAAATTCTAAAACCAATCCACGGAGGCACGTGAATGCCATGAATATTCACGAGATTAAACTTTCGACAATCCACAGACTAAGTAGCTACTCAGTTTAAGTATATGTACCTCTAATTTCGTCCTCTCATATGCTTTGAAATAATTAAATGAAGAGAAAGTATAGGCTATAACTACCAAAAGTCCAATCTGCCTTAAGTCCATGTCAAGTGGCCGATTGCATAATGAAAATAAGTGCCTAAGTGAGATAATGAGCACGGTAAATAGTCTGAACCCACAGTAAGAGCTAATCAGAAAACGAGCTCAAAAACTTCTAGGACTAAAGCACCAATTCCAATTAAAGTTTACTGCTACCTATTCATTTTTCCCAAAGGTGTTCTGGCTCAAATGCCCCTTTACCTCAAGTTCACGAAGGAGATGATGTCTTGAAGAGGAATCTTAAGAAGTTTGAGATAGTAGCATTCACAAAGAAGTGCAGTGCAATTTTGCTGAACAAGCTACCGCCAAAGTTTAAAGATCTAGGGAGTTTTTTTTTTTTTTATATTTATATCTTGTGTTATTGGTAACATGACATTTGATAGGACATTGTGTGATTTTGGGACCATTATTAATTTAATGCCTCTGTCTATTTATAGAAAACTATAGTTGAGAGATCCTAAACCGACCAAGGTCTCACTTCAGTTGGTAGATTGTTCTATCAAGTATCTATTTGGTATTGTTGGAGATGTATTAATAAAAGTGTATAAGCTGTTATTTCAAGCTGACTTCTTGATTCTAGACATAGAAGAGGATCGAATAATGTTACTCATACTTAGTCCACACTTTTGTGACACTGGAAGAGTTTTGATTGATGTTAAGAAACAAGATGTGATCTTAAGGATGCAAGAATAACAAACGACTTTCCAGGTTTTGCAACCAATTAATCAATCATCTCAATTTGAAAATTGTTTTGAAGTTAAAAAAAAAAAAGTGATACAAATTGGTGCTGAGATTTTTGTTCGCGTGAAACCCGCAAG
>CAIGRT010007981.1:0-23316 GCA_903798405.1 Fraxinus platypoda
TTCCTTTCCTTTCCTTTTCTTTTTTATCAATCAACTGCCAAAGTAGGGTACAAAAACTTTTGGAATAGCTTAAAAGTCGATAAAAAGTTAACAATTAGTTTTAATCACATATTTTATGGATTCACAATTTTTATCAACTTTTCAATTACACATTTTATCAACTTTTATCAAAAGTTTCGTCAAACAACCCGTAATAAATGGTAATTGAATATATTGCTTTAAGTTTAGGGTTCTTCTCTTGAGAAAGAAATCTAAATTCCACTTAAGGATCCCAAGATGAAGTTTTAAATTCCAATTGGATTGAATCTTTAAGGTTATTAATTGGATTTAAACTCCATAGTTTTAATTGGATTTATTATTTTATGAGAAATAATGTGCAAAATTTCATTATCATGTCATGGATAATAGTAAGTAATATTTATAGAAAAATTAAATTCGAAATTGTATTAAAATGTCCATGAAATAAGATAAACAATTATGTCACAATCAAAATAGTCGTACGCTATCAAGTCTTATCGAGATTAGTAGGTCACAACTACGGTGCCTATACCACCTCCACTTTTTCTTCTAACCACGCTTTTTCAAAGATACCCTCTAAATATATTTGATCATATTTAGTATTTTTGTTCATGAGATAATTTGAATGGTATTAGTTTACATATTACAAGCTTGTTTGGGAGGGATTTTAATCCAATTAAAATTAAAAATATAGCCGTTATTGGGTCCCACTCGTCTAATAAAAGTCAACTATAACGACTATATTTTCAATTTTAATCCGATTTTAATCCCTCCCATACAAGCTATACATAAGTCAATATAATACATCGAATGTGGTCCACATCCTCTACAATCGTGTTATACAAGCATTAGGAGTCAATATAATATATCGAATGTGGTCCACATCCTCCACAGTCGTGTTGTACAAGCATTACGATTCAAACTTGTTTTTAGAGCTTATGACAAACGGGAGTTCGAGCTGATAGACACGAGTTCATACTCGCTTTATACAACTCGAGTTTTGTATCTTTGCAAAGTCGCGCATCAAGTCAATTCAAGTCAGATCGAACCTGATAAAAATCCAACAGTTCATACACATTCGTCCAAAACCACATTTGTACAAGCTTAATTTCCTGTACATAGATTTGTTAGACGGGGAGATGAGAGTGACATGCTAATATTTTAGCACTTTGGAGTTGGGTTTTCAATAATATTCTGCTTTCGCATTTGAAGGTGAATACGACTACCTCAAGAATTTTACTTGCAAGTTGAGGAAGTGGACATAACTTTTATATCAATCGATTAACGCGTTACAAATTTGTACCACATACGATTGAATAAAATTTTTAATTAATTTTTCTTATTCGGTCCAAACTAACATATTTATACTGAACTCCAAGAACACTTGGAAGAATACAAGTCTGTGTTGCTTGCTTCCATATATAGTACAGCGGGAATTACAAAACTTCAGCATTCATATTATTAGAATTTTGAGCGTAAATTCTTTGAACTATAGAATTCTGACAATGAAAGCGCGAAGAGGAAAGCGATCTGAGGTACGAATTTATTTGCTGTAATAACAATTCTGGCGTGTTATTCTGCCTAGGTTTATGATAATTGACAGTGTAATGTTTCGTTTTTCACGCAGCCATTTTGGCCGTCCATTGTGATGAAAAAATGGCTGAATATAAAGCCAAAGGTTAATGATTTTAGTGAAGATGAAGTTGATACAGAGAGCGAGGATGATGGTGAGGATTTCTTTAATTAATTGCCCATGAAAATTCATTCCGTGTTTGATCGTTAATTTTATGAATATTTGTTCAATTTGAATTCAGCTTGTTCCGTTAAAGATGAAAGGATGAACAATGATAATGAATATGCGACACAGAGAAACCAATCCATATGCTCAAGTCGAACTTCAAGCGGTAAATAAACACTGATTCAGTAATTTTAATCCATCAAATACACATGGGTAGCCCTATTTATACTTCAATTGTGATGTGCAATTATGATTCAATTGCATGCATGGCTGCCCTCATATACACACCTCTCACATGCTACCACAAATATACCTTTTGGGTAGATGTTTGGTATGCAATTCTAATCAGGATTAGACAGTATTAAAGAAGAAAGAGAGTTTAATGTCCTTAATTTATATGGATCCTCTAAACTACTGGATTACAAAAAAATTAATATTTACAATGTTTTTATTTCTGTGATGCCTTTTGTGCATAATGCTTTCTCAATCTTTTTTAAGTTTGCTTCATTTTTTTTACTATATTAGGACTTATGCCCATCTTCAATTTTCAAAATAAATGATCTTATATTAGGGGGCTAGATCAAATAGTGAAGATATTTTATCTGATTAAGGTATAGATCTGAAGTTTATTTCTGCAAATATATTGACACAAAACTTATTTATCCAGGGACACCTTCGAAAGAGTATTCCCTAAGACACCGGAGAGGAAAATCAGAAACTCTGCGTCTTCAGTACATAAATACAAAAGATGTGAGGTTTGGCACTAAAATAAGTATCTGTAATTTTACTTTTGGTTTTAACTTTGATTGCAATGAATCTTCTGTGAATTTATTTTGTTCCTGCTGATTCACTAATCATTATACTGGTCAATTTTGTGCAGTGTAATGATAGGCACTTGGAATGTCGCTGGAAGACTTCCATTTGATGATCTTGAAATTGATGAATGGCTTTGTATGCAAGAGCCAGCAGATATATACATTCTCGGGTAAGCACTTATGAATCGATAAATTGTTTTCAAAGACTTCTAACTAGTCTGTCTATATAGGCTGTTTTTAGCAAATTTTGAGGACCTGTATTTGGTGGGTTCACTTATCTGGATAACTTCATGCTCACTTTTAAGTCAATCCAATAGCTTGAGTTTCAGCACAAACTCTGCACTCAATTTTTTCCAATACCGTTTTTTCAGTCAGATTATAAAACTGTTTATTCATTTCAAACTGTAAAATTGAATTTTTTTTTTTTTCCACCTAAAGTAGAGTAAATTGAGGGTTAAACTAACCACATCCCAAAAATATGTAAAATTTTAGAATTGAGGTATGATACATCTTTATAAGTATATTCATGTAGGGATGTACTAGGTTCTGTTGTATTCTAAAAACAACACGAGTTACCGCATGTGTAGAAGCACAGTGATTCACCATTTGATTCAGCATCCTAAGATACATCTTACTTCCTCCCATATATATATATTCAATGATTGCCTTGCTTACTTTTTACATGGCTTCTTTTTTATGGAATGTGTTTGTGAGTATCATTGACAATATTTAATTGGTTCTCACTTCATTTTGAACCAGCGGATTTGATTTCCCTTAAATTCAATGCATTTATAAAACGAAAACTTAGAGAGAAGATTATTTGTCCTTTGAATTCCATTTGATTTTCTGTTCCTTCTAAACTCTTTTTATACAGATTCCAAGAGGTGGTTCCTTTGAATGCTGGGAATGTACTTGGAGCAGAGAACAGAAGTTCAATTCGGAAATGGGAGGCTATAATCCGCAGGACTTTAAACAAATCTTTGGAACCTGAAACCATACACAAAAGCTATAGTGCACCTCCTTCTCCAGTTTTGAGGACTTCTTCTGCTTCTGATATACTTGCTGATGTGGCTGACACCCCTGTGCTAAACATGACAGGAAAAGATTTTGTAGGTATCATGAATGATGGTAATAATGAAATAATCAGCACTGGCGTTGATTCTGGCAGAAGATTGGACTGGCCGGAACAATCATTGGATGCAACACCTCAAGATCTATCTTCCGTATTCAAATTACGAAGAACAATGAGTAGTTCTGCAGGATTTGGTTTTGAATTGATGGAAAATTCTCCTAGTTCCGGCACTGAGAATATTGCATTAAGTGGTTATGGGTTGAAAAGAGTGCACCAAAGTTCTGGAAACTTAGGCTTGATCTGGATGGATCAACAAGTTGGACTTGAAGTTCTAGATTCTCTCTCTGACGAATCTGATCAAATTTCTGGAGAAGAAGATGATTCTGTTGTACAGTTACTATCGGAGGTCAAACCGGAAATTGCACATTCAAGGAAAGCAGTGAAGTCGCGTCCACAGTATGTGCGGATTGTAAGTAAGCAGATGGTTGGAATATATGTATCGGTATGGGTGCGTAGAAGATTAAGGAGACACGTAAACAACTTAAAAGTCTCTCCTGTTGGAATTGGGCTTATGGGATACATGGGCAATAAGGTATTGCTTCTTGGAGTTATGAGTTCAGCTCAATGAACTGAAAATCCTTCTTTTTCAAAATAAAAGGAAACCATTACATTCCTGGCCTTTTGTTGCCAACAAGTTCTGCATCAACTGATTGGTGTTGGAAGTATTAGAAATCTGTTCATGCCATATGCAGAGACTTGTCTTAGTTCTAAAATTTGATGTCCCAAGTGTAAATTCACATATTTATGTTTGTTCTCGGCAGATGTTTGAATATTTTGCTATTATATACGTGTTCTGTGCAGAGTTATTCAGTTATATTGCCATTTTCATTAATCTGTATCTGACTATATTATACCTTCTGTTCAGGGATCTGTTTCAGTTAGTATGTCTCTTTTCCAATCACGGCTATGCTTTGTGTGTTCTCATTTAACCTCTGGTCAAAAGGATGGGGCTGAGCAAAGGCGTAATTCTGATGTTCACGAGATTTTAAGGCGTACTCAATTTTCATCTATCTTTGATGTTGATCAGCCACAGACAATTCCATCTCATGAGTAAGTTATATTGTATGAGTTTAATTGAATTTTCTCTTTTTGTCGGGGTGAGGACACATAGGAATACTTATTACCTACTCCTTAACAAGGAAAATTTAGATCTCTCTCTCTCTCTCTCTCTCTCTCTCTCTCTACTTTAAAGTCGTGAAAAAATTCCTGAATAACACCTACCAATTCAATTTTCAACTTTTAAATATGCGTTCCTTTCATTAAGTGAGTTCTTGCATTCGTGTAAACTGAATTATTATCAATGTTTCTAATAACAGCAAGGTATTCTGGTTTGGAGATTTGAATTATCGCATCAATATTTTGGACGCTGAAGTGAGGAAGCTAGTTGCTAAGAAGGACTGGACTGAGCTTCTCAACCATGATCAGGTTTGAGACTCAATTCTCATTTTTTCCTAGATCAATATAATTGTTTATTTGTCTAACTGCTGTTACCAAGATTATGATGATAATTTGTTGTCTATGAATTGATAGGTTGAATGTCTATATGCATTTATTTTGGACCCTCACATGTTAAAGAACAACCTTCGTACCTTGAGAAGAAGCGATTTTCCTTATCAAATACCGAGTGAAAGAGGAGTTTTTCACTTATTAATGAATAACTTTTATAATTTTTACACAGAGGACATAATATAAAAGTTTTTGTTTATCTTTTTGTATTTCATTACAGTCTTCATCACATTTTGTTCGTAGTATAAATCTGGAGTGCAGTGTGAATATACACTTAGATGTGGATTAATTGATAACCATTGTTTATCTTTTATTGACCAATCTTGATCGCTTTTCTTTTTGTTTGGCCCTAATTTGGGGTGTAGATAGATACTGAATACTATGTTTGTTAATGAAGTTGGGAGGAGTGCTTTTTTAATTATTAGCTGAGATGCAGTTTTGGGTTGATATGCATATATATTTATTTGATGCCTAATGATGGGAAAATTTGGCAGTTAATCAAAGAACTAAGAAGTGGGCATGTGTTTGATGGTTGGAAAGAAGGGGCAATAAACTTTGCACCGACTTACAAGTATGAAATCAACTTTGATAGATACGTTGGGGAAAACCCAAAAGAAGGAGAGAAGAAGAGATCCCCAGCTTGGTAAGTGAGACTGTTGGTGGATCCACACAGTTATTGTCCATACTGAACAATTCCTGAATTGCGGTCGACTGGACGAAATTCTGTTATTTCTACTCGTCTACAAACCAATATTTCTGGAGAATGCAACTGTCTAATTTCTATGGAGTTAAGTTTACATTTAGTGTTAAAAACCAACCCATACTTCTCTTGATTTAGGGAAGATGAGTAGCAGGGACACCAGTCTAGGGAAGGAGATCACAGTGCAGCTGAAGTTTTTGAAGCATGAATTCAGTGTGATCCAAAATGCGACTTACTGAAGGAACATATTGCTTTTACTTCTGGATCACACTGAATTCACTAAGTAGCATTCTGGATTGCACTGAATTCACGCTTTACGTGAAAAACTTATCTCCGGCCTTAGACTGGGTTCCCTGCCTCTTCTGTAAGTCAAGTGAAGAATGGCTTTGTTCTTAACATTTAGGGATTGCACAGTTAGTGCATGTTTGGTGCACTGGAACAGATAGTACAGTTAAAAAAATTTGAACTTCTTTTTTGTTAATACTGTAGAATCTTGTCAGTCCATCATACCATCAAGCCATTGGTGCATATACCTCTGAATTCTACTACCATATATGTTTTATCATACTTAGCTACTTGTTACAAGATATTAAATATGTGCAGGTGTGACCGAGTATTATGGTTAGGAAAAGGTATAAAACAGCTTTTTTATAAGCGAGCGGAGTTAAGGCCGTCGGATCATCGGCCTGTGAGTTCAATGTTCCTTGTTGAAGTCGAAATCTTTGATCATCGCAAGCTCCATAGAGCTCTTAATTTCTCTACTGCTACAGTACATCCTGATATATATTTTTCTGATTGAAAGTTGACAGATGACGTAGCAGTATTAGCTTAATACTAAGTGCTTGATGACCATTGTAATGAATGGATAATTGTGTGCCTGTCTCTTAGTTACACTGATCAATCTGATAAACATCTGGAAAGATTGTCATAATTTTGTAACGATATTTTTTCCCCTAATAGTTTGATTGCAAAATTAGAGCAATTTTTTTCTTTTAATTGTTAATTGTACCATATGAAATAGGTGTTTCTTTTTTATAAGTTAGACTGAAAAGTTATATAATTTTCTCGTCGTACTTTTGTTCCAAATCTTTTATTAATTAGCTATGATTCTCCTCAATGATGGTTTCATCAAAAAATTCTATTAAAAAGGCATAGAAAGACCAACACGTCCTTAACTTAAATAAACCAATTAAAATTATCTATAATAATAATAATACTTCTTTTCAACAAGCGAATTAATGTGTTCAGTACAAAGAACAAACAAATAATTATGTCGATCGATGGAGTTAAAACATTTCAAAGATACCAATAGATTGAATTGGCAGTGACCTAGTTTGTCTTCCACTAATTTTCTTTGATAAAGCTACTAAAAATTGATGAAACTATAACCTATAAATTAGAATAATGCTCATTGTACAATTTTGGATTACAACATTGGGTTACAGCCTCTCACAAGGGATGTGGGGCTCACTATTATTTTAATTGCGGGGCCCACCTCCCTTGTGAGAGATTGTAACCCCATGTGTTGTACATGTAGCATGATTGTATAAATTAAGGCCTGACGAGCTTATAATTTGTGCAGAATCAGCTAAGATCGTTAAAAATAAAAAATAAAAAAAGGGTGAATTTGGTAAACAATTTTGGAATTTGGCAAAAATTGATGTATGAAAGTGTTACCATATTTTCCTGCCCCATTTTGGTCATGAGGGAAAGAATTGTATTTTGGCAAAATTGGAAAAATAGAAGAAAAGATTCAAGGAAGGTGACGCGAAAAAAATATTGAACTTATCCTAAAACCTATGTTGGGATATGTATGTTATTTAAGTATTATCTACATGTTTAACCACTTAGCTCTTAAATCAGGTGGTTCAATAGAAAAGTATGCTCAATAATTCACCAAGACAAGAAAGAATAAATTGGAAAATAACACGATAATAATAGAGAAGAAATATACATTAATGTATTAAAATTATTACAAGTGTTCTCTCAAACTCACTTTGTTGCTCTCAAGGTGTCTTAGCTCTAACTTGCTTATGCCAACTTTTTAGTTCCAAATTAGGCCCCATTGTCCTATTATAACTTTGTCGCCTTTGAATGGAGGGCGTAGTGCATTCCTATGATCCTATCCTAGGTTGAAATCAATTTTCTCAATTCCTACTAAATATGTATAAGAAAATGTTCTAGCAAGGTTGCTCAATAACGTATCAGAGACAAGACAACTATAAATTTCTTACACTACAATGATATCTCTCTGTAATGATGTGAAATGTTCTCTTCGTGGAGCTCTCTAGAGTATGATTTTCAAATATTCTTTTCAAATATTCCTCCCTAACATCCTAAAGAGTTCCTTTAAGATTCTTTCAACGTAAATTTAGATACTTAGTATTCTCTACAACTATTTTACGTGGTGTTATAATCTTTCACAAACCTCATTGGTCAGCCTTAGTATTTAGTTGCATCCCATATGTCCAACTTTCGAGTATTCCTTCATCAGCATACACTGTAGGTTGTAGTACTACACCCAACTCCATCCCATGCCTTTGGCCACATTGCAGTGCTTGACCTTCGGCCCCTTGCCTTTGGTTTCCTCGTAACTGCTATGGCCCCTCGGTTGCAACTTATGTCCGTGCTCTACTGGAGCATCAGAACAAATGTCAACTGATTTGTTGAGTTTTAAATTGTGTCATGACCTGACGAATGACTTGCGTGTTATACACACACACACAAAAAAGAGGAATGTCTAGTGTAGTAGAACATGATGCAATTGCTTGAAATAATTTGAGACCAAGTATGACAACATCATAACCACACTCTTTGAACATGGGACTGTGCTCTATCGTTCTCCTCGAGTCATATCTCCAATCGATTTTTTATTATTAAATTATTAGTCAAAATTAATAATTAAAAAGTATTAGTTCGTTCAATAGTGACAATAATAAAATCTAGTCCACACAAATTAGACGTTAATAAAACTTTTCACATGAATCTAGTATTAACACTTCCTTATAAAATAATATAGTAAAAAAAAAAAAATCTAGTAGATATTTTTTTTAATGTTTACTACAGAAAATATGAAAATGGGCATATAATTTGTATAAAGGGCTTGTTTAATTCCTATTTTTTTTCTCCATTCTTTTCGATTATATATTTTTCGATAAAATAATATTATATACAAATCTAATTTTTTTTTAACCACACATTCTTTATTAAAATATTATTTCAAAATGCATTTTTTTTAAATAAAAGGGTTCTGCTCTAAATATTTCAAAGTAATAAAAAAATCAAGCAGCCACTCAGCCAGCCACCATGGTTCACCAAGTGGCCTGGTGCACCCCGGGTTTCGTGGACAGCATCAGAGATTAACATAGACGCGCCAAAAACCAGGATGTCTCTTTCACAAATAACACACATATTTGTATAGCAGTTAAATCGGTCCACTCCACCTGTACACAATCCACATGCTGCAGCTCTTACACTTGGTTCTTGTTTAATTCAACCAAAATTCACTCCAAAATTCCCACAAAATAGCAATTACATCACAAACACGGGTTTGATTACGAATCCATTTTTGATCGAAAACGCAGTTTTGATTATTTTATTGGCGAAGACGATGAATCTATCAACTGGGATGTCCATATCGGGCGTAAAATCAAATCCGAATTGTCTGTCTTCTACGAACAACGTCAATCAATTATTCTGTCTCTGGACCCGTAAAACAATCAGCACTAGACAGAACTTGGCGGTTAAATCCGCCAATATTATTGACCAATTCCGAGGCATAAGTAAGAATAGGAAAAAAGTTGATTCTAGTTATGTTACCAGTGACTCTGCAATATCTGTAAGTCCTTCCCTTTTATATATTCAAGTAGAAGAGATTAAAATTAATTTTAGGATGAGGGATTGTTGCACATAGAAACACGTTAGTAATTGCATGTATATTTAAGTGATAGTATCAGTTGCTAAATGAATCTCTCCTTTTCTGTGTGTGCATGTATAATATATATGAAAAATGAAATGGGTTTCTTAAATTAAAATGATTTTATGAAATTGGTACAATTTCTATGAGATCTGGAAAAAAAAAAAATTAAAACTTTAGTTTCACACATTGGAATTTGGCGGAAATTCATGGATGTTCTGGTAATAAGTAGTTTTGTGAACACGTGGTGACGGATTATCATAGGACAAAAGTAGTATTTAGTAAGTGGAAATTGGTTTCCACGAGAAAAATTTTGGTCCACGTTTAACCTAATTTTGATGCGCAGAAAGATGCCTTGAATTCCAGGGTGTACTTGGGTTTCTATTAGGAAATATTAGAAAACGTGAGAATATGTAGTGATTTCTAGAGATGGATTCTTATATACATGTTGATATCTATTATACTTATAGATGTATATTCGAAAGTGATATTAAATGCTTTATTGAATTTCAGTCTGGTGATTATGGTCAAGGACTGGCACTGGTTAATTTAAATGATCGAAGAAAAACAAAGATAGTGTGTACAATTGGTCCTTCCAGCAGCTCACGTGAAATGATATGGAGACTGGCTGAAGCTGGAATGAACGTAGCGCGTTTAAATATGTCTCATGGGGACCATGCTTCTCACCAGAAAACCATTGATCTGGTCAAAGAATATAATGCTCAGTTTGTAGAGAAGGTTGTGGCCATAATGTTGGACACCAAGGTATGCTTCGTCTTGAAGGTTACTATGTAAAAGTTGGCTTCTGTAGTTACGAATTCAAGATTTTGCAGATAATTATGAACATACAGCATGCATATTTACCTTCTCGGTTATATTTTAATATTTCATCTATATACTCCATCAATAGCATTCTGTTTTTAATTCATAAGTTGATGTAGTCTTTGGTGTTTGAATGCATGGGCTATGTTAGGAATTTCGTGTTGTGTCAGTCTGTCATTTTGCTGTACATTTACAATTTACCGACATAACACTTTCATTTTCTTTTGATGATCCTCTGACTCTTACTCAAATAAGCTTTAATTTTTACCACTATATGTTTCTTTATATCTTTTGTACATGGACAACGCGACACTATTATAAGACATCTCGAATTGAGAAATTGATGGATTCGATTGTAGGACGAGTACGTGAAAATGCTTTCCCATGACAGGGAACTAAAGAATCAAAATTCATGGCTTTTGCATGCTCTAATACCATATTAGACGGTCACTTATTTAAAGCTTAATCTGTTAGATAGTGGAAGATATTTATGTGTAATTAAAACAAAGCTGTTGGTTTATTTGTTACTCCAAGGAATTATGCCAATTGAAGAACATCATAGCCTCACACTCCTCCATACAAAATGAAGGTCTTATGCTTTGGCTGATTAAATTATATGGGTTCATAAAGTTGGATCTTATGGTTAGAATAAAGATTATAGTGCCAGACTTGCATGGATGGAGTGTGCATCACTGTCCAAACGATGTGATCTGCTGTTAAGGTTACAGTGCTTGTTGATATAATGGCAATGTTCTGATTTACTCTGTTTTACTTATAGTGTCATAGAGGTTGGACTTATTCTTGTCTTGAAGGTTTGCTGTCCTCTTACAAAGGAAACATCATCTTTGTGGTTATTCCTTTCTTTAATATGTTCTTGGTGCACTGTGCACCTTGAAATTTTCTCGATTTCTATTCAATCAGAAATTGTTATCCTGATTATTTCTGTGCAGGGACCCGAGGTTAGAAGTGGCGATGTGGTGCAGCCAATTCTGCTCAAGGAGGGACAGGAGTTCTGTTTTACCATCAAAAGAGGTGTCAGCACAGAAGACACTGTCAGTGTTAATTATGATGACTTTATAAATGATGTAGAGGTTGGGGACGTTATACTGGTAGATGGTAAGTGAAATCCCGTATCAAAGATACTTGTTGAATCCTTGTTCGCAATGTGTGCATATGAGGTGAATCAGGTGATAGATTTCACTGTTTTGTCGGACATTCATGTGTAGTTCATGTAAGCAGTGAAAAATGTCAAGTTTTTGGGCTGGATTTGAATTATTTGTGAATTCGTCATATTCCTATATTTTTTCATCTGCTTCACCCAATGTGATTCTGAGCTTCTTTTGCTACAAAAGCATCAGGATTCCAATTTATTCTATTGCAATTTATTTATTTTTTATCTTCCAGTCATTTGAATTAAGTTTGTTTCTTTGTACAAGTGTACGATGTTTGTATCTATAACATTGTAGCATATAATTTTCGAGAAGAAATGCAATGCATGTTTGCGCAATCAGGCTCGGAAGCAAAAAAATTTTGAGCTTGTTTCTATATTGTGAAACTTGTTAATCAAAAGACAGATTATCCCGTGTTACAGGTGGGATGATGTCATTAGCTGTGAAATCAAAGGCAAAGGATTTAGTGAAATGTGAAGTAATTGATGGTGGAGAATTAAAATCAAGACGGCATTTAAATGTGCGTGGGAAGAGTGCAAATCTACCTTCAATAACAGGTTCAATTGTTTCTGTGCTAATCTGCCATTATATATGTTTTCTATTCTTTTGATTCTCAAAATGGTATAAATCATCATTTCGCTGCCCCTTTTTATCATCTCAGATAAAGACTGGGAGGATATTAAATTTGGTGTGGACAATGAGATTGATTTCTATGCTGTTTCGTTTGTGAAGGATGCTAAAGTGGTCCACGAATTGAAACAATATCTCAAAAGTACAGATTTTTCGTCTCTTTGTGGTTGGAATATAGTTCATTTTATTGATTCATTTCTTTCATTTTTCCTACCTGACTTTAAAGGTATCTTTCCGCAGGCTGTAATGCAGATATTCACGTGACTGTTAAGATTGAAAGCGCTGACTCAATACCCAACCTTCATTCTATCATTTCTGCATCAGATGGGGTCAGTTAATTTCTATAAGTTGCTGCATCATTAATTGCTATATTCTTCAAAAAACAATGCTCTGGATATCTGGATGGTTATTCCATTTATACATCAACCAACTAAAAAATTATTTGATCAAGTTGGCTTGATTAAATAACTACCTTATGATGGATCTGGAGGTAATTTTCATTGTTCTTTGTCTCTATACACGCGAAGCACTGAAAAAAGTACCTATCATAAGTGTGTCCTATGCTGCCTCAAATCACATGAGAGAATGTTCCTCTTTAAGTGAATGCAATAAGAAATATTGTAAAATATGCAAAGAGGAGATTTTAGAGGCATAACAATCTAGAGTGGTTGCTCACCCTTTACCTGTATCCACCACCTAAGATGACAGACTGGATTCTCCTGAATCCACGTCTTGATATTCTTCCAAAGTCATGAAGATCAAATAGCTCATAACCTTTTTCCTTTACTTACAACATTCATTCACATAGACTTCCCCAACTCCTTTGGTGATGTCTAGTATCTTCTCTTCAATACAACATTTAAATCAGGGAAGCACAAAATATATGCCAAATTTCTGCTATTGATTTTATCAAATTAATAACTCATATTTTATCAATTTTCATGTAGCGGAGGTTGAGTTGATCTTATTTATTTCCTTTTTTCCAGTTATGTATTAAGCCCCTGTTTTGTATATCATTGAAGTAGGAAAATGAGTTTTGGAATAGTGAATTTTTGAAATGTGTGGTTAAAAAGTAGGAAAAAATTTTGGGTTTACGTGCAAAATATTTTATTGTAAGGACGTGTGGTTGAAAATGAGTTTAAGAAAAAAAAAGTTTTGAAATAATGGTTGACAAACAGGGGCTAAAGTAGATAGATGGGATGTTCATAGTCCAAACATTTAGTAAAACGCCAGACTGTTTTTCTAAATGATCAAGAAGTGATAGAAAACTCCTCATAGATCATTTGGTCAAAAGAACAAGGTCTTTGAGCAGAAACTTTCTGTTTCATTCAGAATTTTGACTTGCGGCTGCTGAACTATTCCACTAAAAGCACTCCATTTCACTGGATTTTTGAGGTGCTCTCTGTAGTAAAAAAATTGTGGTAGAATAAACTGGGTGTTTCTATAAAACTTGAAACTTTATAAAAAATGGAAATTCGATGTCTGGCTCCTTATTTGAGTACTGAAGTTGAGCCAAAGCTGATCTAGTCTGTGAAGGTTAGGATCTTTGAGCTTGATTAGGCTGAGCAATGACTGCAAAAATGTTTAAACGATACTGTTCTTGTCGATGTACATTAGCTTCTGAAACTTTCACAGCATGTATGTTTAACACTGCTCGTCCTTGTTTGTTAGGGTAAGAAGTATCAATTCACAACGTCCACATCTATAAGACTATAACCATGTCCGTCTACCTGAACTTTTAAAACTTCGTGCTGACTAAGCCCTTGTTTCTCTCCCTTTAAAACAAAATTCTTTAATTCTCATATTCATTTTCAACCACACATTTACACGATAAAATATTCTGCACATAAACTCAAAACTTTTTCCTAGTTTTTAACCACACATTCTTAAAAAAAAATGACTATTCAAAACTCTATTTTTTCAAAATATAATAGCCATCAAACAGGGGCTAGAGCATGTTTTGGAAGTTTATTAACAGTTTCAATTATAAGCCGATAGAAATGAGTGGTGAATAATTGGGTAGTACTTGTGGGTCCCTTGGAATATAGATAAAAAGTGGCTTGTTTATAAACAGTTTATAAACATGAGTCAAACATAGGCTAAGACTTACTAAATTGTTCATTAACTTCTAATTCTACATCTTCCTTCTCTTATCAGCTATGAATATAAGTAAATGGCTATTTCCATGATTGATACCACTCACACCAAAATTTTCTTATAACCAAGATGCATTGGGAAGTTTCAAACACCACATATACTAACTAAACACAGATTCCTCTAGTCATCCCTCTTGTACATACGGCATAAACATCCACCACCGCCACCTTTAAATTCATTGTCAAGAGGCAAAACTTTCCAATAGTAAGAGATTACAGTTTTAACTATCTTTAATTAACCTCACAACTGTAATATTTCATCATTGAAAACCTCTATTTTAAGTTTATAATGAACTATTACTATTTTTACCTGTATCACAGTAGAACTTCAGTTAGATACAGTAATAAACTTACATAAGCCTGTAGACATTACTCATTTCCCTCCTCTCTCTCTCTCTCACTTGCTCTATACCCCGGCACACGCACCATTGTTTGGGCATCTTTTGAATGTATTCACCACTTCGCTTCTTTTTGCCCTTTTTAAAAATTTTCTTGTTTCTTATGGATGTCAGTCATTCAATCATATGAAATATTGCTTCACCTTATTAATTTCCACAGCAATAAGTTGGTTGCCTAATTATATAAAATATAGAATATCAATGTTTTTTTGCAACATTAACATGACAACTGGCAGTTAAACCTTCAAGATAGACTTCTTTATGGAAAAGAGACTCATGACTTTACAAATTAATGCTAATTCAATTAGTTTAACTATCTAAACTGAAGTTACAGTGAAACTGGTCCAGAATTAATTTCCACCTCGTGTATATGATATGTAATTATATTTGTATTAGTAATAGGAAAAGTAACTATTATTAGAGAAATATATCTAGTTAACTTTTGTGACAACTTATGATAGGCAATGGTAGCCCGTGGCGACCTTGGAGCTGAACTTCCAATTGAGGATGTCCCTATATTGCAGGTATTTGATGCTGTTGCATGTTACACTTTTATTGTTTCGGTTCATTAATATATTTGATAAGAGTTGTAAATGTCCATTTACAATTGAGTTGTATGGAACAGCTGCACAACAAGAAAAAGAAAAATGCTTCTTGGCTTTATTTGGTCACTGCATTTGATCATGGCAAGTAAATACAAAATTGTTTTCTGCGACTATTTTCTCCTACCAAAATCAAGATCAATTTTGAAAACATTTCGAATGTAGTTGAACTTGCTAGGATAGAGAAATAACTGCAACGTAAAAAATTATTAAATTTGTTCCTTGGTTATGTTGTTATGCTCATTTCCTTCCACCTTCATTGGAATCCAATGTCTAGAGTGAGACCAAATGATAAGATCAGCTCAAACCATATTTTTCTTTCTTTTGGGAAAAGGATTACATTTCTATTCTCTTTCTAGTGGGACATTTCTTGAGTTCTGTTTTTGGCTTGGTTTGGGGTGGGGGTATTGGTGACGGCGACGGGAGCTTTTAATATACTCATAGGTGATCCACAAACTTCATATAATATAACTACAAATATACCCGTCATGTTGTTACAGAACACTAACGTTAATTTTAAACTTGAATTTTTTAATAAGATATCCAAACAGGGTGATTGTATGGTTCTTGGATGATCCTTAGAGCATAGGGTTTCGCAAACATGCTCATATTTGGGGCACTTGCACTGTCAACTAGTGTTCGCTTTAGGGTCCATAGATTTTACCTGTATGCTACCAAGATATGTTCCAAGATTTCTCTTATGTGGCATGCTATTATTATCTCTCATTTACTGATCTCAAAATGTATGCCTTTTGAATGTATCATACACAGTCTATTACATTCATCTTAATGAATGTATTTACATGTAGTTGGTGGTAAATCACGGCACATATCCATGCACGTGTATGAAAACTGATCATGTTAGATATATAAGGAAATGTCACCAATATTTCAGAAATTTATACGGGAAAATATACTATTAGCTCTTGTACAAAAGTATATTTGCAGTTAAACATTTAAGGGGCATGAGCAATGTGATGACTTGGATGTGTGTGATATAAAGAATTAGAATTAACCATATTAGTATTCTTGTTTGTAATGTTAGAATTAGAAGCATTCACAGGTAAGATAATCTAGAAAAAAAGGTTCAGAAAAGATTCAGTGAAATAGGGTTGTAAATCGAATCAGTAACCATGAACCTGTTTGATCTACCTGCCAAATAGTCGTTTGGGTTGGGGATTTAAGGTAAAATTATGTGCATCATAACATAATGGAAGTGTGTAGCGGGTTAAGACATCTTCTGAAGAAGACATCACCGACTTTCCATAATTTTCATCAAGCTACCAACATAAGAGAATAATCTAGAATGCATCCATGCCTAGAAGATGCTAGAAGAATCCAATTACTATCACCGCCGCCATTTATGGATGTATCTGGATGAAATATGAATTATAATATATTATATACACCGACAATCTAGAATTGGCGAGAATAGGATACCACCGACTTTGCATGTGTATATATATATATATGTCCGATGAGTGTATGCATTGTGTATGCAAGAAAAAAGAAAAGAAAGTGAGAGAGGCCGTGCATATATAGTGAGAGAAATAGTGTATTGGAGTGAATTAGAGATAGTGCTGCCAATATAAAATTAGAGAGGTGTAGTGCTAGTGGAGTGTGTGTTCAAAATTGTAAAAGTGATTTATATCAATAATTTTTTTTTTTTTTGGGTTTTAAACTCAACATCTTCATCAGTTCCCATAGACAAAGAAAGCGAGAAAAATTAACCTCAAGCTGACTGATTTTCCTGTTCTGCAAAGCCGGACGATGTGTGGTCTAGTTCCTTATAAGCACTACACTAGCTCCATAAATCTTGACATGTGGATGCTGCAGGGTTCTTCCTGGTGCATATTTCTGGCTTGATAAACTGAATCTTAATTTCAACCATCCTTTTATGTTTTTCTTGTCTATTATTTTATAGGTTCTCTTCCCCTCTCCATTTCATGTATGTCCATAGATAAATATAACAGTCTGCATGTTCAACGCATCCCATATTTAACTAACCCTCATGTCAACCTGCTTGGTAATGCAGGACTCGGTTCGAACCCATTTTTTTTTTTTACAAAATCATTTTTAACCTGTTATGATCCAACCGAGATCCACTCATTTTCCACACCCTAACCATGAATCTTATATAGGACTTCTCACATTATCCTCTTTTAACACCTCCTCCTTCCCCACCTTCAACCCAATCCATCCACAAAAGATGGGGAATTTAGTTTACCATTTTTTGTATTTTGTTGACACGGACAAGTGAACAGTAACTGTATATGGTGTTACCAAAGCGACTTCATAAGAAAACAAAAAAGATAAAACGCTTTTAGTGCTCTACATGTACATCGAACCATCATTTTTATGCTTTCTGTCTCTCGAATTATTTCCACCTAAATAGCGTTTCCTGAGGATGTCCCATTTTAACTATTTTTAATGTTGATTTTACTATACTAGTCCGAAAGAAAAAAAGAACAGACAATATTAATTCGCCTAATTCTGTATAAGCATTGCAGGCTTGTAAATTTATGATTTAACTAGTAATTTGGGTTCATGCTATTATATTTATCATGGGTTCATGCTATTATATTTATCATGCTTACTCTCTTTTATTTTCTGGCATAAACCTTTTCCTTTTACTAAATTATCATAGAAACAGTACAGTGATTTGTTTTATCCTTCCATCAGAAACATCACAAGGATTGAAAACAATCCAATGTTACCGTCTTAACAGGAAGACATCATAAGAAGGTGTCATAGCATGCAGAAACCAGTGATAGTAGCTACAAACATGCTGGAGAGTATGATTGATCACCCAACCCCAACAAGGGCAGAAGTTTCTGACATTGCGATAGCTGTACGTGAAGGTGCAGATGCCATAATGCTGTCAGGTGAAACTGCCCATGGGAAGTAAGTTACTCTAGATCCCATAATGTGTGTATGCTACTTGTTTCTGATAGCCCAAGAATAACTAACGGAGGGGCGTGAATTGGTTTTTAAAACTTTTTTGAAGAATTAATCTAAATTCAAGCAAGTAAAGACTAAATAGATTAATTCAAATAGTAGCGATAAGTAAAAGGGAGAGAGGATGCAAACGATATATTTGTGGAGGTTCGATCCAAAGCAATGATCAATGTCAAAACTTTTTTGAAGAATTAATCTAAGTTCAAACAAGTAAAGACTAAATATATTAATTCAAATAATAAGTGCAAATATGAAAGCGATAAGTAAAAGGGAAGAAATGATGCAAACGATATAATTGTGGAGGTTCGATCCAAAGCAATGATCTACGTCCTCCATTGCCAAGCTCTCCGGCATGAGCAAGGCCTTTTTACTATAGTGATTGACTTATGGTGCAATCCAACCCTTTACAACTCTTTCGGTGACTTACAAATAAAGAACATCGATTCTTATACAATATTGAGCTTTACTTTACGGGACCTCAATATGACACACACGGTGACTTATAACAAGGAGCACCGATTGTTATACTATTGAGCTTCCACAAGACCTCGATATGATCCACAAATTTAGAGTAAATGATTTTACAATGAAAACTCTCTTAATAAATGATACAAATGAATTAAGTACTAAGAGAGACTAACACTTCAATGAATAACAACAAATAATAGCCCAGACGTTAAATGAAAAACTTTGATGTATATAATAATTAGAAGTTTAATTCAATCAATCAAAGTTTTTCAATGAGAAGAAGAAATAAATGCAATAAAAGTTCAAAACATTTCTCAAATTATACATCTCTTTTAATGAATGATTGTAATAAATTAAGTATCAAGAAAAAGATGAGAAACATCGATGAATATGATGATTTTACAAATTTGATTCAATCAATCAAAGTTTTCAATATGAAGAAGTAGAAGAAATATATGCAATGTAAGTTTAAAAATCTTCTTCAAAATATGTTTCTTTTTTATGAGTAATAGAAATAAGTTAAGCCCCTGTTTGTTTCCCATTATCTTAACAAGAAAATGCATTTTTTGACTTTTTTATCAAAAGAGGTGGGTCCCACACAGAGAGAAAATTGTCCAAAATTGCGGCTGATGAACTGTTGCAATTGTTCAAAATTACATTTTTATAGCAAACAAATAGGGGTTAAGTACAAAAAGAAAAAAAAGAGATGAAAAAACTTTGATGAAGGTGATGATTAAAGAGTTTGAATCAATTAAAATTTTTTATATGAAATGAATGTAAATGTAAGCTTAAAGAAATCTCTCAAAAGATATCTCACTTTAATGCTCTTGAAGAATGTTATAATGAATGCAAGAAGTAGATGTATTTATAGAGTTCAAAACATAAAAAAATCTGTGAGTTCGGATGACTCGTCCAGTTGACGGCCTTTTTGTCTGGATGACCAATATAGTCGTTTGTACATTAAAAATCAGATATCAGAACGGTCAAATTTTGGACCGTTGAAAACTTTCGATCGACTGTGATGCAGACATCAATCATCGAGATTTAGTTTTTATTGTGATTGGACCTTATTAGTTATGTTTACTATTTAAGGGTTTTTTCATTGTAGTTGGATTAGTTGATGGATGAATGAAAATTATTAACGTTGGCTTGTTGCCCACTCCTCTTCATCCTCTGTCATCCCCCTTTCTCCCCTCTTCTCCCTATTTCTCCTCTACGTGCTCCCTCTCTTCCTTTTCTCCTCTCTTTCTTGCTGTAAGTCTGTAAATCAGTTCTTCCTCTAATTCATTCTACATCAAATTAGTATCAGAGCCAAAACTTGGTTTCTTGGCTTCAATTTACACACGGGCTTCTCTAACTTGTGCAGACTTGTTTTCTCCTCCAAATCAACAAGACAGTACCCACTACAGATCAACCACCCTTAAAACTGTTGAAACCAATAAGCGTCCAGTACACCAATCAGGCACCCTCAACAATCAACAAACATACCACCACCACAAAAAAAAAAAAAAAAGTCAGCCACCGCTAATCACAATCACCACATCAACCGCCACTAGTCTCCAAGTCCACCAAAACAATCCTTTCCAGCCACCACCATGTCCAATTTCATCCAATAGCAAAAAAACAAAACATAAAAAAAAAAAAAAAAAATCGTGAACACCAATTGTGATGGCACCGACAAGGAGCCCATATAAATCCAACACCTATTGCCCGACCCAGTGAATCGCCGTCGCTTCTACAGCCAAGTCGACCCAAACACGAACCAAAATCATCATCCTAAATTCACTCCACCGCATATGCCTCTACCTGTTAACTTATAATCGCATCCCGATAGTTTTTATAAATGAACTACAACAAGACTACGCCCTGACTTTGAGTAGGTTTAATCAATGTCTACGAGATGATGTTAGGCGTGAGCTTTTCCTTTGGGGTGTCACAACTCTTGATCACGCTTATTCTTTAGCCCGAGATTATGAGTTGATTATTGGTACTTCATATGAAAAGCATGGTGACATCCATACACCCATCTCATCAACGCCACTTCCTCTTAAGTCTATTAGGAGACCTTTTCTGTCAAATGTTCCTCATGTGTTCGACAATAAGGGTACAATTTCTAAAATTCCAAGGACTTCTTCTCACTTGCAGTACTTCAACTGTAAGGACTTTGGCCACATCTCTTCCAAATGTCCTAGTCGAGCCTTAGTCATTGAAGAACGAAAGAATATAATAGATGAGGGGTTAGACGATCCAGTCTATGAACCTAAACTTGAAGAATTTGATGACTTTGATGATAGTGAAAACACCTCCTTAGGTAGTATTCGGACTTTTCCTATGAATCTAGGTATTGTACCCCTTGTTCCCAATACCTCTCTGTCAAGTGTTGTATGTTGTACCATTATCCAACCCAATGGTGTTATTGATTTGTGTCATCATGCCATTTTCAAGGAAAATCTTGGGAATCGGGATTTGATCCTCCCAACAGTTCAACTTACATATAACAATTATGTGAATCGGTCTATAAGTACGAGTCCCTTTGAAGTTATGCATGGCTATGAGCCTAGGAAGTTTTTAGACCTTATTCCCAAGTCCCCACATGCTAATATGTCTATGTCAGCTCAGGTAGTTGTCTCACATCTTCATACCTTGCATATTGAGATCAATAAACGACTTAAAGCAAGTAATGCATTATATAAACTTCAAGATGATTTGCATAAACGACATTTTGAATTTAATATTGGGGATTATGTTATATTGCAAGCTCGTAGTGCTGATCATTTTAAAATTTTAAAGCCTGTTGGTCCAAATGCACATGTCATTGATCTTTTATCACATTTTGGCTACCACTCTACTTTAAATATTGAGGATTTCATTACTTACAAACACCATTTCAATTCCTTTGATGATTCTTTTCTATTTAACTCTGTAGACTTCCAACCTGTCTATGTTGATTTTTCTACTTCCATACCACCTGTCACAACACACAAAGATACAATTGATGTTATTTTAGATGAACAGATTGTATTGACCAATGATGGAGAGATTCGGTGCTTCCTTGCTTGTTGGGTTGTTCCACCTGATGCAGACCGTACATGGAGTCCTATAGAGAAGCTCCAACAAATCTAGATTACACTGCTGGAGTTTCGATATTTGGTTCTTACGAATGATCGTCCCCCGTGGTAGAAGTTTATCCACTCGACAGGGTCGAGTTTTCTCCCACCCCGGGAGAGTTGATGCGGACATCAATCATCGAGATTTAGTTTTTATTGTTATTTGACCTTATTAGTTATGTTTTCTATTATTGGGTTTGTAGTAGTGGGTTGGNGGAGAGTTGATGCGGACATCAATCATCGAGATTTAGTTTTTATTGTTATTTGACCTTATTAGTTATGTTTTCTATTATTGGGTTTGTAGTAGTGGGTTGGCTCAAACCTGTCACTTGGCTAGATTTTTACTATTTAAGGGTTTTTTCATTGTAGTTGGATTAGTTGATGGATGAATGAAAATTATTAACGTTGGTTTGTTGCCCACTCCTCTTCCTCCTCTGTCTTCCCCCTTTCTTTCCCTCTTCTTCCTATTTCTCGTCTACGTGCTCCCTCTCTTCCTTTTCTCCTCTCTTTCTTGCTGTAATTCTGTAAATCAGTTCTTCCTCTAATTCATTCTACATCAGACCGCCTTTTCCGGCTGGTCAACCGCCCGATAGTTTCGGTCTTTTTACGTTTTGGCCCCGTTTAATCCGATTCGAAGGTTTTGAATGGTATAGACTTTTGAAAAGTATTTTTAACTAATTTTTCAAGATAAAAGCTATTTTTCAAGTTCAAATATCATTTTTAAGTCATTTTATATTTGATTAAAACATTGTATTAGGATGACTTTTAATGCATGGGCTCACTACTATTTGGTTATTGGGCTTGTTGGGTCTTCTTGTGTTTGCTACCTTGTATTTCTGCTTCGAAGTTATGGCTGACAAGAAATCCATTGTTGCGTCGGATATGGTACCTGTGATACGATCCTCCTACAAATGATTCAAAGCATACGTGGCTTGGAGAATATGCTCGTTTATTCCTGCAAATTCGAAATTTCATTGATGGCAAGGTAATTGGCTTGATCAATCACTGTGAGTTTGTTAAAGAGTTGATAGATTATTTGAATTTCTTGTATTCTGGTAAAGGGAACCTTTATCGCATGTTTGAGGTGTGCAAAGCATTTTACCGTGCAGAAAAACAAGATAAGTCTCTTACGAATTATTTTATGGAATTTGAGAAGATTTAAGAGGAGCTCAATATGTTAC